>OMLF01010465.1:0-54686 GCA_900302615.1 Holocentrus rufus
CTGTGAGGGAGCGAGCGCACTTAACCCAGCCATCGAGTGACTCCTGTATCCAAGGACGAAGGTAGCAACGCATCCCAACGCCACTCGTCGCCCGCAGCCTGGTGTGAAGAAACCGAGGCAGACAGACAGGCACTCCATATAGCCTCAACAACCTGCTGGCTCTGCCTCATAAGGCCCCTGGGGTTCGACTTGACTGTCTGGAGTGTCGAGGCTGACGACTGAGCAGATCATGAGCGCATCCCGGGCGGACCGCACCGAATGACTAGACTCGTTCCGCTCGAGCAGGGGTTGCATTTATTTACTGCCCAAAGCTAGAATAAAAACAAAGGGCTTTTCTCTTATATCACTGTTGTCATTGCGCCTAAACTGGCCCACGTTTGTGTATGTGTTTGGCAGAGCAACAGACTGGAGAGGAGGTAGTAACAGGTGCTGCGTGCCAAGGTGGAGCTGGGGGTGTGGAGGAGAGGTGTCGATCATGGGCAAATCAAACAGCAAGCTCAAGCCAGAGGTGGTGGAGGAGTTGACAAGGAAAACCTACTGTGAGTACCTTCAGGATCTTTTCTTTTTGGCTTGTCTATACATAGGAGCAAGAGATACTCACACCAGACTGCGTGAGATTTTCAAAACACATTCTTTCCACAGGTAAAAAATGACTATTACACCAGGAGAATGTATGATATGAATACAAAGCATCTCATTTGGTGCTGCATTATTTTTTTGCCCCGCTGTGTTCTCCATGGACAATACAGTCAATAGAAGTGCATGTTGAATTGAGATTCTAAGACGGTTTCTCATTATCTGCAGAACAGTGCTACAAACTAAATGTCAGCTGGGAGTAAGCTGCCCGTTTGATTTCAGATTACATCTCTGTGCTGTGTAACAAATTGTGACTGGTTCAGGTCTGGCAAAAGTTGCAATCAGCATCTTTAAATCAAGCTGAAGGGATTTATGAATATGGAGATACTGGAGAGCTTGTATCCGCTATCAAGCTGAGGATTTGCTGGGGATCACAGCACAGTCTCATTTCTCATATGCAGTTCAGTTTATGGGCCCTCGATCTATCTATCTGTCTGTCTATCTATCTATCTATCTAGACAAATGGGATAGATGTTGATATGTGCTGCATAAAATTAATTCATGCTATGTTCTACATGCTATAATGGCACATATGTCGCAGTTCTACGTTGTTGTACAGCACAGCATTGAAAGTGACAGGAAAGGTGGGATGGAGAGAGGGAATGACTCAGGTCTTGTCCATGACATCTCACGTACATGGACTCTGTTCCTGTTGACTTGGCAAGACATCGCGCAGTCACAGAGTCAAAAATTGGCTCAATAGTGTTTTTCTTTCTTTTTTTTTTTTATAACCATTTTTGATTTTTCCTTCAAAATTAAAATGTGCCCCCCTCCCCATTTTTTCATAACATCTAAACGGACATCACGTTGATCGTCACGCTGATGTCTGCTCAAGAAACAATATATTAATCATGCGCGTGTTATTCCTGGAGCACAATATTAGTATTTGTGCAGTACAGTGTGCAGGTGTGGGTGGAAGTTGACAGCCAATGGCTGCTTAATGACAGTGTTATTTGTGTAGTGGGTCTCTCCATGGCAGAACCAAGGAAGGCTGTTGTGGCAGGAAATTGCTGTGGAGGAAGATTGGGCTTCATGCTGGGCTTGGCTGTTTGCTGCTGTCCTTTATTCCCCCTCCCTCTCTCTCTCTCTCACTCTCTCCCTCACTCTCTCTCTATCTCTTACCCTTTCACCCTCTCTCTCTCGCTTTATCCCCTAATTGCCCTCTTTGAGCAGGGAATGGAATAGTATAATTAGGATCTTATCTGGTTAGCATCACTGAGAGGGGCACCAAGCCTTCTCTCCCAGCATGATCATTCTCCCTTGTTCCTTGTTCTGCTCATGCTTGACGGAGACTCTTTATCATTTCTCCCTTCATCCTACTGCCTTTTTTCTCGTGCTCTCCCATGAGAAGGTTTGTCTGCCGTTTTAGTCAAGTGTTTCTTTTGGTACTTGACAGATTGGGGACTTAGTAAATGTCTCTATGCCTATGTGCCTTGTTGTTCTAGTGGTAAGAGAAGTAGGGTCAGTCTTTCTCTGGCAAATGAGGCCCTCTGTTCACAGGCAAGCAGCAAGGCCTGGCAAAAGAAATTAGGTCTGCTAGGCTCGCTGTTCCTTTCACCATTGCCTGGGTCACTTTGCTTTCTTTGTAGACAGTAGTAATGATTAGCATCTTAAGAAGCTAATCATTATCACCTTGCATATTAATCATTAAAACCCTTAGCCTAGCTGGGCGCAAGACAACACCAGGCTATGCAAAGACTCCAGTTAGCCAGTATTTTCCCAGTGAAAATGGGTTGGAAAATCCTTGGAACGTCACCTGTGCTTAAAGAGAGACTAAACCAACCCAAAAATGGTTTTCCGAATGACTGCTCCAGCTTTGCAAGGGAAGACCCACAATCCTATTAAAATGACCGCAGGATGCACGCTAGGCCTGTGTATTAGCATGATGGCTCTGTAAGCCGTGGCGGAGGCTCGCGGTGACAGAGTGCAAGCTGGATGTGCTCCTGCAGACCCTGCAGGGCCAACAGGCAGAGAGCGGGCCCTGCTCCCGTCCTGCATGGGCTGATTGCATTACTGCCCATTGCCTCTGACAGAGTTATGTAATAAATTTTTATTAAATCGTAGCCATGGTAAATTGCCTCAATTTTTGACTGCATTGACTTTTCAGGCCAATTTAATGGTAGCTTGGCTTGGCTGACAGTCGTGAGATTGACCCTGACATTTATTGCCTAGGAATGGGTCACATGATGGGTTTCTTGGTGAAACGCTGAGCAAAGCAAATTGAGGCCAAGATGTATGCAGGCATAGGCTACCTGGCCTGGCCACTGTATTACTGTATTGTATAGCCTCTGCATTATTCTGCTCCAGCGCTGCAATTGTCACATTATGGAAAGTCTTGTGTAAACGATCTCACTTGGTCAGAGGCTTGAGGATGAACCTGTTATTGCCCTTGTCACGACTGTATTGTTTGTATCAGCTGAATGGGATCAATGCAGTTTGTTTCCCTGTCTCCTTGGATTCGGCGGTAATTTTCCACAGAAAATGGCCCTTATTTATCTGCGGCGAGTTGAAGTCTGGGCCTGAACCTCTCTGAAATGTACCTTTATAGTAACCATGACTACGAGGTGCTCCACAGTTAAACATTACAATATTGATGAACCGTAGATTAGTCTGCTGTTGTTGTATTTATGGCAACAAAAGCCTCTTGTTTTACCCCAGGCTCAACAGAAGCGCTTATGGAGGGCCTCAATCCTCAGACTTATAGCAGCATGCATTCAGAAAGTCCCTCTCAGAGGACCACCTGGTTAAACTAATGCCATTGATTTCCAGCCCTTGTTTTCAGTAGAAACCCCAGGGGTTGAGAGGACGAAAATTGCTTTGGTTACTTGAGAGAGAGTAAAGAGGCAAGGGGGAGCCATGAGGGATTGGTTGATTAGATACTGGCAGAGAATAATGCTTGTGTGGGCATGATAACACATCCTGCTTCCCAAACTGTTCTCTTACTTAAATCTGTTGCTGACCTTCATTCCCTCAACCTTGTTTGTCTTTTTGTTGTTCTCTGTGGTTTTATTCACACTTGTCCACTGCTATACTCACTAAGATAAATTATTAGCTCGGCTTCTTTGAGAGTATCTTGGATTCGGTGAATTATAAACTCGACTAGACAAGGGGCATTTTATTTTGATCGCGTATTGATGCTGTTTCATATTTTGGGTCTAGTAAGAAAATAGCCGTAAGAAAGGATTAGGCCAAGATGATCAACGATGTTCTTACTTGGCACTTACTCATGCATCTAACAATAGCAAGCTTTTTCTGGGACACAAAAGTTTTTCATCTAAACTAATGTCACTTTTCATTTCTTTTACAGTTACAGAGAAAGAGGTACAGCAGTGGTAAGTTGAAAGCATTCATTTTTCATGACAATTTCTTCATTCCTGATGTGAAGCTGGTCATATCCCGGGATATGTGTCTTCACTGGCAAAACTCACAAGAAGCAGGGGCCTTATCCTGACCCACTTGCAAAACCCACTTTGATATTTGTTGCCCAGGATTTAGTCTCATAAATCCATGGATAGATTACTTAATGTTGGTTTGATAGTTTATTTGAAGCCGGCAGTCGTCTTCTTCACACTGCCCTGAAGATAGATGAGCTCTGGAAATAGAATGACTTTGAAGCTTGATGATACTGAGACTGAGTGACTTTGAAGCCTGATAACACTGATACAAACACTTCCATGATGCATTCCTCAACAACCTGATCCTGATAACAGAAGAATGGAGGGGGGGCAAAAGGTTGTTTTGCCTCCAGGCGCTTAATGACTACAAGGCGGCCCAGCCTCCACAAGGTTGTCGATTAGTGATCCTTGCTGTCAAATAGCTATTGACACTGTGAGTCTGCATGAGCTATCATCTTGCAAAGGTCTCTCCCTTCTCTGATCTGAGCCTGTACTTGTTGTAAAATGTATTAATGTCAAAATTAAACATATTAATGCGAGCGACACGTCTGCCCAGGGCAAGTGACAGAGCAGGGGCTGCTGGTGAGACTTATCACTGATTTAAGCATGCATTTCTCATGTTTTCCCGAAGGCATCATTTGTCAGCCGCTGACACGTGGATGAAATAAGAGACAATGCATCTTCATTACAGAGGTGATTCAAGCTTGAGTGTAGCACTCCTTTTTGTTCAGCGCGTGCTGCTGCTAGGTTATTGTTTCTTTGCCAATGAAAAAAAAAAAAAAAAGAATAGCCTATATCAGAAGAGGGAGCACTGTAATACAGTGATCACTCTTCCCTGTTCACACTTCAATTCTCGAGCTTTGGTTTTGCCTTTCATGACCTAATTCTGCATGCATGAAAAGAGCAGTGCCTCGTGAGCTAGTTGCTGTTCATGCCCCCAGTTAGAGGGTTATGGGGGGAAGGAGCCAGGGCACATTCACAGCCACACAGCAGCAGCAGCAGCAGCATTAGAGACCACTGGGCATTGGCAGGTCCAGAGCCTCTGAGGCGGCCTGTGCACTGGGGCGTGATACCTCCCACCGCCCCCGGCTGTGCAGCCAGCTCGCCGTCACTGTCACCGTCTTTTCACACAAAGGAAAGTTTGCATGAGTCCTCACTTGAAGATCATCAGCAATCAACACGGCTGAGTGTGAGGGATGAGAGGGAATTTTACCAGGGGAAATGCCAGATGGCGTGTAATTAGAGCACAGGCACAGACACAGAAGAATTAGCAGGGTTAGATAAATGCCTGTGTTGTGCATTAAATTTGTTCTCCATTCTAATTCTCTACTAAGGGAACATCATTAGTATGCTAGGGGCTCACCTGAAATCAATAACAAAATGCCATAGTGCAGTGATGTTCCTGCCAACTAGACAGGAGCAAGAGAAACATCCTGCACAACTCTTTAGCAACCACCATGATTGATGCCAAGTTGTAGAAGCCATTGCTAGCAATAAATACTTTATCTTCATGCTGGCTCCCTAGTGAGGCCTGATGCACAGTATCACAGGTCTGCTGTGTCCGTGTGAGTACAGTGGGCAGAGTAGTTACATTAAGCCTACAGTTAGCTGACACTTAGCGAATGTTTTTGGACTGGTAACAGCACCCACCACAATGTGTGCCTGCTGCATGTGCAACTCCATATGCAGTGTATTAGATGCTGTGTTAGTCAGCGCTAAAAGTACCTGTCGCTATGGTCAGCCTAGTTAAGAGGTTGCAAAAAAAAAAAAGAGGGCTCAAACAGTGTTACAAGAATAGTAAAAATAATGTGACCAGTGGGTCTGGCTAACATGGGATTTGGGAATTTAAGGAAGCATTTGATAAATCAGTTGTCAAAGTGGATGTGGATTTTTTTTATTCACTCAAATTGCTGTATAGAATCAAGTCAGCAAGCTAGCAGATGGCATATTGTGGATGTTGAGACTTTACGAAGTCTAGCACAAATTGTGGGACACAAATTGGATATTGTAACTATATTACCAACAATTTATTGGTTGCCTGATGTAATATTCCGTATTCCCAGAGTGCAATTTTTTATAAACCAAGTCTCAAAAAATCAGGTGAAATGGGTCATCTTTGGATTATGATATGCATTGTGCTTTCTGCACTTTGAATACCAATTAGTTTGAATTCTGCATTGTAGTGAGCTGGGCTTTCATTTCCCTGCATATCTCCAGATAATGCAAATGTAAGAATTACATGGTTCTTTTCTCTTCTCGCTGAACTTGGAGAGGAGCTCTGAGCTGCTCTTCAGAGCTCCTCTCCATCTCTTTGACTATGGAGCTGGCTTCATTATCTCCGAGGCAGATTAAAAGTAAAAAGTTGAAGAGTGAGGAGCCAAAGTGTGAGTCGAGGAGATCTGTCTTAGGCTTCATCTTACCCATAATACTGTCTCTGTGGCCTTTATTACAGCCTAGGTTTATTTTCAACAGCCTTGACTCAATCACAGACAAGCAAGTAATGCTCCCAGTGTGAGCACACATCACATTTGCTGTTGATGAAGAGCAAATATTGTTTTTTCATAACGACAGAGTTATTATTTCCCCGGCTATCTCCTGTTTCTGTGTTTACAATTCATCTAGCGTTTCTTTTCATTTGCACTAACACACTCTTCTTCACTCTCTGAACCATTACAGTCTTGTTAGGAGACTCTAATGCAGTGTTTCTTTATTGAGACATACAAGGAAACTGCCTACCTTGGAGTGACTGCACTTCAAATTGGTTATGAAAGGCTTCTATTTTTAGGCTAACTGAGATGTTAAGTCACTCTCCAGATATGTCATTTCCAGGGGCCAGAGGAAGCTCAGAGACTTATCTATCAGCTATGCATATTATCAAAAGAGGGCTGGAGAGTAATTTGATTAGAGTTAAACACTCTCTGGGCCTGGTATTGGATTAGGGCAATCGTCTTATCTGCTAACGAGACAAATAGCTTTGCGCTGTACCTTTTTGATCACAATATAGTCTTTCAGGCTGAATCAGTAATGCTTACTGCGCAAGCGAGGAAGTGAGTGGAGCATAAATCGTTTATCATTAGCTGATCTCCAGTTTTGTCTTGACTCTGAATACTCTTTGCTTGATGAATGATACATTTGTTAACTCTTAAATGAATTCTCTGTGTCTGTGTTGTTTTTTTCCAGGTACAAAGGCTTCATTAAGGATTGTCCAAGCGGGCAGCTGGATGCTGTGGGCTTTCAGAAGATATATAAGCAGTTTTTCCCCTTTGGAGATCCCACCAAGTTTGCCTCCTTTGTCTTCAACGTCTTTGATGAAAATAAGGTATTTAATCCAATTCTATAGGTTGTAAATTCGTTTTTGCCATGTAGCAAGATAAATCTGTTAATTAAAGCTGGTTAAAAACATGGTTTTGAGATTGACTTGTTTTCCGGGGTTGCTGCTATATAAGGGAGGTTGTGTTAAAAGCGACAGTGTCTGTAAAGCCTGGAGGTCAGGCTGGTGCATGACAACAAGTGCATCTTCTTTCTGGCCACACAGAGATCGCACACAATGAAAGGTCGACATGATGCTGTTGTAGCTCAAAACAAGTATATAAATCCTATTTACTGTGCTGCTTAAATTATTTTACAGTCTGGGCATTTTTACTTGTTGCTTTTGTGATTTATATACTCTCCCGTTTGTGTACAGTAGAAGCTTATTCATCCAAACCACTTGAGAGCAGAGGCTGTTTGGAGAAGTGAAGTGTTTTGGACACTCAAATATGTTGAAATTGCAGACCAAAGCTTAATGAAAATATAATAAGATGCATGCACATATGGAAGTGTGTTATGCAGGCTCATTTGCTGTTTGAATTATTTTAATTACACGCATTATGTGTAATGTATTCCAACATGAAAATACATTACAGCATATGTGTTCTTGGTGTTGGCTCAGAGGACTGAGGATTTCAGAAGTAGAAGGTTAGAATAAACAAGATTCTGCAGTTTTTCTGGCCAGCATGACAGCTCCGCGTGTTTTTAAAGGTTTTCATTCCAAACACTTTGCTGCATGCAAATCAACACACAGTATTTCAAGTGCACAGATAATGTTGTCCTCCAGAAGGGGAATTTTATAAGCAGAGATCTGAAGATGACTCCTATCTTCAATAGGGTGAATAATAGTGCGACATACTTTCACGGCTGTAATCAATTTGTAAGCGTACATGCCTCGTTTTTCAAAAGGTGGGTATCTCACTTTCGCGTGAAACTCTTCCTTGTCATCTCCCTAGCAGGATTTGAGGATATTATGATAAAGCACAGCTTAGCTGGGCCTAAGAAGAAGAACCCCACCCCATTGCAACTGTACAGGATAATTCAAATTCTGTTGTGGAAGATAAGCTGTAGATGAACAGCTACTGGTGGGTCGGCGAGCCCCCCAGTGGTTTATTGACTTTGGTTAAGAGGCTTTGAGTTCAGGAGATCAGAAAACCCTTCGGTCTGATGTTTATCTGTGACCTTCATTAGTGTTAGGAACCCTATAGTTAGAGAACCCTGTGATCGTAATTGTTTTCTGACTCAGAAAAATCAGGATAAGTCCTCAGTTCAGTGTGTCTTTAGCACTGCCTGCCTGGTCAGATGTCTGGTAGAGATAAAGTCAGCCGTGCCTGAAGCCGTGAGGAGCATTTGGCTTTTCTTCTGAGAGAGGAGTCATGGTGTGACTCAGGTGTAATGCTTCCAGGTAGAGTAGGATGTAGAAAAAGCCTTTGTGAAGTGAGCCAAGTCCATATGAGGAATATGAATTGATCAAATTGCCCTGGCTGCACTACCACAGAGTCATTGTACTAAATTATCCAGAAGCTGTTGTTTTCACTTATCATATGAATGGAATATTTTTTTTCAATGCAGTGTCATAGTTTGATTTGAGTAGGTCCCATACAGTTAATTGAGGATTGACTTCATAACTTGGCGGGCTTATCTGAATTAGCAGTGTTTGTAAGTGCTACTTTTCTATTTCAAGTCACGTCTATTTGCTGTACAAAGCGAGGCTTCACACCAGAATACTGCGGGCGACAGTTTTGGGAGGGTAATTGGAAATTTCTGAGCTGCTGTGGTAAGATGCTCTTCATGGCATTCTAACAGAGATTAAAGGAAATAAATGCCAGGATAGAATATTTTTTCATCTTGTTGAACGCAGTTATCTGCAAAGACCACTCATGATGTAGAATCATTGGAAAAAGGTGAAACATCTTTGCCCCAAATATACAGCGGTTGTATATTTGTGCAGTATAACTTTCAGACTATGAGCCAGTAGCATCCATCTTACTAATGACCAGAGGTGACATATTTCAGCCTCAGGAGAGAGCCAGGTGCAAGGCAGAAATAGCAGCTGACTTGGAGCAAACGTCTGGCCCCATTTTCAGCAAAACACAGAAAGGAGTTTATGAAAGTACAGCGAGGAGTTCTTGAAAGTACAGCAAGTGTGAAGTGAGGTGTTCATCTTGTCTCAGGGCCACTCTCTCTCTCTCTCCGTCTTTCCCTCTCACTCTCGCCGTCTGCCAATCTGTAGGATGGACGCATAGAGTTCTCCGAGTTCATCCAGGCCTTGTCAGTAACCTCTCGGGGAACTCTGGACGAGAAGTTGAGATGTAAGTAGATGACCCCGCCCCCTCCCCACTCCCTTCCCCCAAGTGCATTTTGACACTTGAATGACAGGATTTAGGGTTGATTGTTATTCACTGCATAACAAAGAGGGTTGGCGGGCTCCTAGAGGACAGCAAATAAAAGATTGTTAGACAAGCTACAGCAGGCTTTTGCTACCTCGGGGTCAGGACCCCACATGGGGGTGAACTTGTTTGAAAATCAAACTAAATTGTCTGTAGCAATGTGTGATTTCGTATTTTCAAATGAAAAACTGCCTCTATCAGTTTCTGAACAGAAGGACAGCTGCAGCAAACCACACTGTGTGCCGATACCCTGCTGTCATTGACCGGTTCAAAAGAGTGGCTTGATTTTTGCAGCCTTTAGAAATGAAACCTTGTGTACGTGCTTTCTATTTAGTGTGAAAATATAATGTTGGGGTGAGATGAAATTTCTTCTAGTATTTTCACTGTGATGTCACCTATCATAAAAGGTTATAAAGACCTGAGCTGCAGTAAATTGGAAAAACTCATCTGTTTTTAATTATTTTCTCTATACAGGGGCTTTTAAATTATATGACCTTGATAATGATGGGTACATCACTCGCGATGAGATGCTAAACATCGTAGACGCCATATATCAGATGGTGGTAAGTTGCAATAAACATTAGATATTTGAGCCCTGAATGGACGGAATGTTGCATAATAAATTGGTTTTGTATTTCAGGGGAACACTGTGGAGTTGCCAGAGGAAGAGAACACACCAGAAAAACGGGTGGACCGTATTTTTGCGATGATGGACAAGGTTAGTGTTTTCGATGTCATGATACGATAATAATAAACACACTGTCAGTTGCAGTAGCTGCAGAACTGCTTCATTGTTATTTTCCACTGCTCAACATTCGACTTTGAATGATGTGCCGATCCGAGTGCAGGAACGGTTATTAGTTTAGCGTTGGAGAAGACTGAATGTGCCTTTGTTGCCACCCTTGGGGCTTTGATGCAGACGCTGTTAAGTTTAGAGCTGTTAGCTGTAGCCATCACAGCGTCACTAACGCTGCCTGCAGTCTATAAACATCATAGATAGTCTCCTCCACCACCAGTGCGGAGCGCTAATGCCTGCTCCCTCCGCTCTCAGAACCTACTCGGCTTTAGTGAAAGATGAGACGGAGGCCGCTTGGGTGTGTTTGTCAGCTGCGTGCCCACTAGTGCCAAGATCAGCCCATTGGACGAGCTGCACAACACAGCAGTACTCAGTCATTTGTATTGGCGAAGGAGAAGGGCTACCATCCAAGTGCATTGAACCAGATCAGTCCAACAGTGTGGAACAGAAGTGACACATCATTTTACTTGAGAACCACTTTTGCCCCCTGCTGGTAAAACAGCGTAAAAGCCGTCCAATCAGCTAATGGGCTTCAGTCTCATTTGTGTCCTCTGTTGTTCTTCCAGAATGCAGATGGCAAGCTGACTCTCCAGGAGTTTCAGGAGGGTTCAAAGGCAGATCCTTCTATTGTGCAGGCATTGTCACTCTATGATGGACTTGTGTAGAAATGAAAGGTGAGTGGGGTGTTAATGATATCGCGCCGACATAATCCTATGCTTTGATTATTTTTAATTCCGTGCAGTGCTTCCGCTCTAAGATGATAACGGGGCGATTCTTGTTTTGGCCGAGGAGAGCATAAAAGAAAGCAATTTCAGTCTGTGGGCTGGAAACATAAGCAAGGAAGCCATTGTCAGCTCACAGTTTGTTCTTATGAATTATTCAAATGGCCTGCTTGATTGCTGGCAATCAAATAGTCTTGCATTGCTGAGTGTCTGTCTCCTCCCACCACCTAATAATGCATCGCACTGGCCGCCGCCAATTGTTGCTGCCATCCTGCTCAACGTGTTGTCAACTGTGAAGTGAACTTGTGATGACATGTTTTAACAATGCAGTAGCACTGTTTAGTAAGTAGCTTGCATGTTATGAAGTGTCTTGACACCGCTCGTCATAATCAATTCAGTAGTGATGGTTATTGTAATTTCTCAGATGGGTCCGACTCGGCATCCTGCAGTGCATAAAATGCCAATCCAGTACCATCACACCTGTAATGGGAGGAAGCCACACGGTCTCCCATGTAACTGCTCACCTGGAAGTTGACTGCGTGAAGTTTTTGTCGCACGCCCGTACGGCATCTGTGTCAGTAGCTGCACATCTACATTTCTACTAAGGATTGTGAACAAATCTGTATCCTCTGATGTGACAGAGAAGTAAAACATGTCAGCAAACCCTCAAGTCATTATCTGTGCTTCTATAACAACGTGGCACTGCGTACGCCCTTACGTTTTGTGGACTGCCTGTTGAGAGCATTTCTGCAAGCAAGGAGTTGTGGTGACACCAAGGACAGCCCAAGGAACTGAACCCCCTTGGAGATGGTGTTATGTGTCTTGTTCACATTAAACTGGAGATGCACATGAACTGCTCACAGGAACTCTGCTGTGCTGCTTCATTGCCACTTGAAGAGACTCTAAAGCTGGGAGCATCTGGAAAAAAAAAATGTGTTACTTGCTGAGAGTGTGAACACTAACTTATGTTACAAAGCCGTATAGTGTATATTGTATAATGTAAATATGATTGTAATATTTTATTTTCCGCTTTGCTGCGTTTCTTTGAATTTATTCATAAAAATGGAATGAAGTTTGGAGTTTTATTTTTTATCAAAGGTGTTAAAATGTATTGCACTGTATTTTTCAGCTTTATCGTAAGGGATTGCTTTTTCTTCTCACAATCTGAAAGTTTCCTTTTCCTGAGAGAACGGCTTTTTTTTTATTTGAAGGAGAGAGTTGAAGGAGTGGACGTTTTGTATGGATCCTTTTACTATGTTTGCAGTCTGTGCATCCTATTGTGTTTTCACTTCCAGCGTCTAGTGTCTGCAGTGTTGCACAGCCGCGTCCTGAATGACATGACCAAGCAGCGCAGCAAATCCTCGCAGTTGACATCTGGATTGAGGCTCATTATTTCTTTTGAGAGGACCGTACCCCACCGTCTGTACACACAAAGCCTTGGTCATTGAGAGGCACAAACAGACATCAATTCTGGTTGTAAAGCTTTTGCGAGCTGTGTCGTTGCAACTGTCCACTTTGTATTTGTCCTGTGTGTTTTAAAGAAGCCAGAGCATGTGATGATGCCTTTTTTTTTCTCTTCTTCTGGTCATTTCAGTCTGAGCATCAAGATGTTTTATCAGCTTCACTGATTTTGCCTTATGCAAATGATAATTTAAATGATAAATGTCATTTACCTGTTGATTAACAGTATAAGAGCACAGAATAAAATGCATTTAAGTGGCTAAGTTTTCTATTATTCTTAGTCTTTATGTTGTATTTTAAGTAGATAGAAAAGATTGTGTTTGATTTTTTCTTATATATACACATGCAGTTTGTGAATAATTTCAAGGAACTGTTTTGTTTAATGCAAAAGTGGAATGACAATTGCTCAAATATCTATTTGTAAAATGATCAACCGCCTTAATAATAATTAGAGTTAAAGAAAAAATCCCAGACCGCCGTCATCCCACTGCTTTGTATTTAAAGTTGAACATGTTCTCGCTCAAGTATTGTACTGGGTGACTGCACTAATGAGGAACAATATAATGTTGAGCTATAGTGCATGTTGTATTCTTTGAAAACACACATACACATACATTTTTAAATATGGGTCTATGGTGTAAGCTTGCACTGTATGGTTGTATAAGGAACAATGAACTGTATAAAATTTTGATGTCTGGGCATGGATAAAATGGGATGGGCCATCTTTCAGCAGCTCCAGGGCTTGGTATAGAAACTAAGAGGTCTTTCAGTGCACGGAGGCCATTAGCCTGCACAGCCCTGCATTACTTTTCATTCTTATCATGGATGGGCGCATGTGATATCCAGAGCTATTAGGAGGGCCCAGACTGAGAGTGCACACCTATTCCACAGCTTTCAAATGTTCTAGGGCATCTTAATCTCTCTTTTGGGTGCTAATATCATGCAGTTCCTTGATTCACCACATTAATATTTGATTGCTGTGAAAGTTCAAGTGTTGTAGGTACTCTGTTATTCTTGTTTAATTCATATACAATCGGTGAGGGTCATGAAATTGACCCCCCTCCGCCATCCCAACTCGCTGTGCATCTGTTACCCAGGGCAGTCAAAGAATGTGTTTGATAAGCGGGCTGTGCATTGAAAACCAAACAGCATATTAAAACAAACTCTTGTCTTAGAATTACTCTGGCCGTCTTCAGCCTTTGGAGGTGGATGCTGAATTATTTACATTCATAAGAGCGGGGCTGGCTTCCTCTTTTGAAGTTCAGCCTCCTCAGACATCCAGACTTGTCCCTCTTAGTTTAAATGCATATGGATAGTCTGAAAATATCAACGTGTACAACAATGTTGAGCCAGATTAACAATCAAATAATGGAGGGCATTGACATTTCTTCATGGCACGCCAAGCCTTTCCATCCATTCATATGCCAAAGGGATATTTCTCACTGTGGGCTATGTATAAAATTAGATGTGTGTCAGCTGAATATAAACGATGGCTATTTATAAAAGCGAGAGTGTTACTGAGACAATGTTCTCGCTGCATGACCAAAATATAGACTCCAGGCTCCATTGGTAATGTGCGTAAAGTTGCTAAGAAGTAGGTCTCCTGGGGCCCCCTGCGATTGTGGACTAAAGCTAAATGGAGGAGAATGTTGAATAGGGTTAAAGCTGGAAGTTACAGTGGGGTCAAGTTACACACACACACACACACACACACACACACACACACACACAAAATCAGGTTGGTTCTCGGGACCCTTTTAATACCCATCTCCGCCCCCGTTTGAAGCGTCAGCGCACCAGTTCTCAAGGGGCTCTCCAACACACAGCCAGTCCACACGCTCCGGTCCCTCCAAACTTTACGCACGGATGTATTCCTGTGGAAGTATTTCACATTGGATTTTACTGGGTTTCAGCTGAGGCGATTGTTCCAAACATCTCTTTCTTGCGGATTGGAAGTAATCCCAGACTTTTCACTGAATTGAATTACAGTGAAAGTTCAACTTTTTAAACTCCACTTTTACTTTCTTTTTTTTTTTTTTTTCCTTTTGTGAGAATCGCCTCATTCCAACATACAGATGCAGTAAATGTTTTCAAAATGAGCGTTATATTAAATTGTTTAGTGTTGGCGCTCTGTATCAGCGCGCACAGGGTCTTGGCAGTCCCCCGGGTTGAGGAAGATGTTGGATCCGGTGACAGCGCCTCGACCCTGGCCTTTGTGTTCGATGTTACCGGCTCCATGTACGACGATTTGAAACAGGTGATAGAGGGCGCCTCCCGGATCCTGGAAAAGACCCTCAACCGGAGGACCAGACCCATCAAAAACTTTGTCCTGGTCCCATTCCATGACCCAGGTAGCATTTTCATAAAACATAACAGCATTTTTTTTCTCTTGACATGATCAGCATTTCACACGAGTTTAATATTGGTGACAGTGTTAGCTGACTCGAACCCTGAGAACTATTTTTTTGTGAATAATTCCGCTTAAAACACATCGGCTAATTAAGCTTTATTGTAGCACTTAACTAAACACTGCAGCCAAAGCCCATTAGCTAATTGCCACTGACTGCCTGGCTTGGCCTGAGCAACATTTCTATACTCACATTTTTTCCAAATTGAGCATAACAAATGCAGGCTGCTCTGTCTTTGTACTGATGCACTGTTACTGTGGCATCTATGTAGGATGAAGTTGAAAAGATAAATGAAACATCAAAGGGCAACACTCTGAGCTCTTGTATTACATGCCACATACCAAGAAGTTAAGTGCTTCAGTGGAGGCTCAACCACATGGAGCAGTATACAATGAGCTCCAACTCGTATAATAAGACTATGCCACTCACATATGTGAGCTTTTAGAATGAGGAGCCTGTGGCAACAGGTTAGGCTCTCCCCCAGTATGTCTTCTGCCGGGCTATATGGGAAAGCTGGAGCTTGAAAATAAGAGTTCTCTAATGGGGGAGGGTGTTTGAGCACTGATGAGAAGCATATGCTGTCTGCTTGTGTGTAATTACCCCAATCACCCCCCCATCCAAGCCTCCGGAAAGCCCTTGCAGCCCCCAGTTAGCCGGCCAGGGGGGATGGTGGGCTGCGCTAACACCACGCATTCTGTCTGTGTTTAATGTGCCCTGCCCTTGGGGACCTTGTAAACTTCCAAGATTGCAAAGACGTTGTGTGACTGACAAAAAGGCGTGACAGTGCTGTCAGTGTTTTACAGGCTCCCATGAAGAGGAGACAAGGACTTGAAAGCCTCCACTGTAGGAAAATAGATTGAGAATGAGTAAGAAATGTCACCAGCTTGACACATGTCTACAAGTCCTCTATCATTAGTTTTGCAAAGACTTTGCAAGACTTCAAGATTGTATTCGAGCAGTTAACATCACACACACACACAAACACAGAAGTCGTGCAGCTCCACCCTACCTGATGGGGGTCTGCTCTGTAACTGTAATGAAAGACTTTTGTTTATGTCCGGCAGGGTTCTACGGCAAAAACAATATGTTCTCTGTGCACTGGTTAATGTTTACTGTTCCATCAATCAGCCACAGAAGGCATCCAAATAAGTGTCAGTTCCTGACAGGCTCTTATTTGTCATGCCGGGGTCCACTGCTGCTTGAGACACGGGGAGGTCACCCAGCATAAAGTGCTGACTGCAGCTGTAGACACAGATAATGGTGGTCCTGTCATCATCAAAACCTTGCCTTTATGGGAGTTTCAGGTCATTTAAACACTATGTGCAAAACAAAAGCTGAACAATATCAGAAGTTTTTCACTGTGAGACTTCAGCATCTCTGCTACCGTATGGGATGCATGATTGATATTCATGTCTTATTCAGAAAGCTATGGGGCATCACTCTGCTGCTGACAGATTAGACCGTTGCTTAGCAGGGATTTGGATTCAGTAGATGTTCTTGTTTTTCTCTGTTTACAGACACCAAACTGCCGACAGGCAACAACAAAGTCCTTTGTTCTGATATTTTCTTTTGTTGAGTTTTGAAGATAGATACAAATTAGACTTGTGTTGGCATAAATGATTATAAAGCAGATCAAACCCCATCCTATTAAACTGTCTTGATTTGATGTTTTCTCTGTAGTCTCTATTGGTGCTCTTTGATGATGCACAATGGTAATATTCATCCACATCACGTTTCCCCGTAGATATCGGCCCTGTGTCCATCACCACTGATCCAAGGAAGTTCCAGCAGGATCTGCAAGAGCTATTTGTCCAGGTAGGGACCAGAATACATGCAGAGATGACATATAGGACTATGACTGGTGTATAGAATCACATTCATTTTCACTGTTTTCAATATTTCAATATATAACGTTGGTTGTGATGCCGCTATGTTAAATGCTCTTCAAATAAATTTTATTTCTTTGATTGGTCAATTCTTATTTAATTCATCATAGGAAAATTCCAAATTGCACCAGCAGAACTATGATTTGCATATTAGGTATGAATAAAGAATCAATCAGTTAATCAGTCCTGTCAAAAAAAAAAAAAAAGAAAAAAAGAGAAAAAACATAAAGTCAGCATAATCTTGTGCACATTTCATATAGCAGTATTTGGCCAGCCTGATTGGATCAATAGCATGCGTGTCTCTCTGTCCCAGGGTGGGGGAGACTGTCCTGAGATGAGTATAGGAGCCATAAAGAGAGCTCTGGAAGTTTCCCTGCCTGGATCCTTCATCTACGTCTTCACTGATGCCAGGGCCAAAGACTACCGCCTCAAACGAGACGTACTGCAGCTGGTGCAGCTCCGTCAGTCACAGGTACAGCAGGATTGCACAGACTGGTACAGACTATGGTTAGACTGATACATTGGTTTGCTAATATATCAAGCCAAAACTGGCCTGTTCTTAAATGTTGGAAATCAGTGTCATCCACTGCCTATATAGTGGATTTTACTCCTTGACCACAGCTACATGAAAACGGTCTGCAAAACCTGCAATGAAATTTAATTTTCATTGTGCTTTTTATATTTTCATTCAATTGTTTGTTGATCTTCATTCCAACACCATCTCAGGTTGGTAACCTTGCCTGAAGGAGCCGCTCACTCAATTTATAGAATTAAATTATTCTGGGTTTCAGTGAGGAGTTAGAGCTTAATTTAAATTCTTGAGGAGACACTGAATGCTTGGAATATTTGGGTTTATTTAGTCGAATTTGAAGATTGGCACGAAATATTAGTGATGTCAGTCAAAACATTGGCACCAAAAGCCATATCAGTCAAACACATGTACAGACACAGTTCAGGACATCCTCATGGGGTTTTCCATCTCACCTGTGCCATTTGTTATTTTAATTTTGTTTTGTTCAACTCATTCTGTATAAAAAGGAATAACATGCGCTGAGATGAAAGATTTGCATTCCACTGTAATTGCCAAATGTTCAGCATAGCCGGGGGAAGTTGCTTCCTAGTTGCCCAGTCGCGGCTTGTACATGAAGCATGACAATGGGCATTAGTGCCACATTCAAAGCAACTGAAAGTAAATCTGCAGATAGTAAACACCGAATATTAGTAATCCTCTTAACCTTGCTGTGCCTCTTATTCCCAGGTGGTATTTGTGTTGACTGGGGACTGCGGGGACCGCTCTCAGCCCGGCTACAGAGCCTACGAGGAGATTGCAGCCACTTCCTCGGGACAGATCTTTCACCTGGACAAGCAGCAAGTCAATGAGGTGAGAGCATGATGAAGAGCTGCTTCAGAATGCCCCAAGGCCACTGCAATGGCACTTCCTGCCTTCAAACCTTTATTCATGGGCAAAATATGTGAAATCACTGGTTCGAGTGAGTAAGAGAGGGTTTTGTTTTTCATTATGATGTAAAATAACAAAAAAAAACCCCACCAGATATGACCTGTTGATTTAATTATAGAGGTTCTGTATACTCTCATAAAAATGATTCAAAAACTGATATTAAACTCAGCAGTAACATGATATGAGGCAGCGACTCCCTTACATCTGAAGCAGCATGCGAAGTAACAGAAACCCTCTCTGAGAAGCCAAAGACAGCGGGGCTCACTAATTCCCAAGCAGACTTAAAAGAAGCCAGAGTTTCCTCTGAAAGAGACACTGGTATCCTACATGTCAACACAGGAGATGTCTGGGCTGAGGAGAGGGCAGTGCTGGACGGGAGCCAAGTTGCACTCCTCACTGGTGGCCCAGTGAACCTCTGAACTCAGATGTGTGTGTGTGCATGGGTCCTTGTGTGTGTGTGTGTGTGTGTGTACGGGCCTGTTTCATCTCAAATCCTGCTTGCATGTAGCTAAACATACAATGCATGCGTGTGGGGCAGCGTGGTTCATTAACACTCCATAATCCCCACAGCTCTTTAAAAAGGGATTGAAAGCCATGCTTGTGTTACAGTGAAGTAGTGTCCTTTACTGAGGGAATGGGAGTGCAAACTCTCACTTTAGCCCTCACACCTCAAACCCAGATAGCCAACGTGTGGCTAGTGCTAGAATAGCCTAAAGTGTCTTTACATGTTCTTAGTGTTACATACAGACATGTGTATACTTCCGGACAAGCTTTCCATTCATTTTCCTTGGATCCACATTGATTCAGTGCATTTCGGCTGCATTTAGACCTGTGTGGTTCTAGCTCTTGGGTGGCGTGCTTTTACCAAATTAATGCAAATCCTTTAATCCTTAAAAACCTCAGAAGTACTACATCTAACCAAAATATTCCCTCTTAATAGCAGTTTAATAAAGTGCGGCCAAATCAAATATACACAGTCTTTTTGTGGTCTCCGGGGGAAGAGTGGAGAGAAAACAGACTGCTTATTTTACTCTCTAATCCCAGGATATGATCTGTCATGGCTTCCCTCCTTCCAACACAGCTGCCCTGTGGAGCTGGCTCCAAGTCCTCGCACAACAGCTCATTGTCAGCCCTCCGTATCACACTCCGTACACTCTTTAATTTGCCTGGTTATAATCAACAAGAGAATAGGCTAACAAGCGCCAGGGCAAGAGAACAACACTTACATACTGTCAAACTTGGACCACGGTCTCAGTGCTCTTCATGATAATGTTTACCATCCGTAGCTATCTGAAGAGCTTATCAAAAATAAAGCTTGTGATATTTGTTAGCTTCTAGAGAATGTCTACCATGACGTCATCTTGCAGACTAAGACTGGGTGATAAAACATGAGGAGATTTTTTTAATGCAGGATCTGTGCTGCAATGCTGTTCTGTTTATGGGCATATAGCCATGCCGATAAAGCATGTTTTTTTGCAGCACACTGCATATACACTTAAGATTCACTTAAATCAAGCGCCTTGAAGAGTCATTTGTAACACTGACTGTCCTAATGGTTTCCTCATCAGGTATAGTAGATCCAGCAGTGAGATAAAGATGAAGGGCTGGGAGTGCTTGTCAGACGTAAAAGGAAACCCAGTTGACCTATATCCTCTTATCTTCCGGAATCTGCTGAACGAAGCCAAAATCTGCGGTCTAGCTGCTTGGCTCAGACACAGGACAGAGGTGGGGGACTCCGCTCGGTTCTTGTGACAGGGAAAGCCTGTGCAGGTGTTTTGAAACCCCTACTGAGAAGTCCATCTGGGACTCATTTACCCCAGTAACCTTGATTTGTCGCACGACATGTACCTGCTAATGTTGGTTGCTGGTGTTTTAACCTGGTTTAGGGCTAAGGGAACACCTGCCCACTTGGAGGTCTGTCGATTAGCTGTCCTGGCACACCAAAGTGGGACCACCTGTTTTTTATGCCGTCTGTCTGGTGAAGACAGTGAGCTGTACAGATGAGAAGAAGTAAGCATCACCCCTGCCTTGGGCTAACCTCCCTCCTCGGACCATCCTTCTTTCATGCTTCTAAGAATAGCGGAGGGGGTCCTTCCTCCAACACCCACGTAAGCCTTTTCAGCTGAGACATGCCAGATGAGGTTTCACAGGACTGTCAGATCCCGCGCGTTCCCCATGGCTCAGACAGGCAGCGGCCGCAGAACTCGGCATGCTCCTTGAGATCCACCTTGGCCCGGGACAGCAGCAGTCCCAACTCTGCGCTCCTCTTCCTTTTATCTGAGGTCCGAGGGCAGCTTAATGCCCACTCCTCTCTGAACATTGCAGATGAAATAGACACCACCCTGGGGCAGATGTAGGTCACCTCTTAGCAGTTTCCTGCTCTGCTGGGGATGGCTGCACATGTGGCAGACATTACAGCTGTTTCCAGTTGTAAACGGCAAGAGGAACCAGCTGCTGTCAGCACCCAGTGGACCTGATATACATATAGAGAGGAGGCCTGCTAATTAAATTATCAAAGGCTTTACTTGTTCTCTTCCTAAATATATTAAAATGTGTTGCCGTTGGCCCCCATCTCTGAGCGCCTGCTGCAGAAATGTTTTCAGTTTGTTTTATTGTGGACACGGCGCGATGATAATGCCTGCACTCTCAATGCGAGGTCAAAACAAATACTAGACAGCAGTTGCTTGTTAAGCTTTTGGAAGATGGAAGACATTTGGTCCAGTGTGGCCACTGAAATGAGACTGTGGAACATCAGTGGGTTTGCTGCTTCTACTTTCTTCTCAGAGAAAACAAAAGGAAGATTATATTCTTTGTCAATATCATAATAATGATTTTACCCAGAGGGTCAAGAACCTGAAACAACTGAAATCCTATAGAGTAAAATATTTCTCTGCAATGGCTACTGCAGCAAATTATATGCTATGTGATGATTGCTTTTGCCATTAAATATAATCAAGCTGTCCACCGTTATTTCAGGCTTTGGGTAATCTTTTCTCTGAGCAGGAGAATGAGTTTCATTTGAAAGTAAGCCTCTTTCAATCCTAATGTGTAACCTTCTTTGGCCTCATCTGGCATTTCAAGCTCAACCAATTCAGCAGATAGTACAATGGGAAATGGGCTGCCATTTCTGTCCTTAATTGATCCAGCACATTGGTCTGGTTGACAGTGTGGAATATATAAGGATATGACTAATACAAAGGCATAACCCCCCACCCTCCACCCCTCTCCACACGCACACACATCCACCACTGCTTTCTATTCTGAGGAACAGGCCTTATGATTCATAAACGCTGTGTTGCAAGAGGGAGACTGCTGCTTGACAGACTTCCACTGTGAGAGACACTCTTCTGGGAATACATGCTTGAGAGTGCAGAAAACTGTATGTTATCATTTTGACAGTTGAGCTGTTTCACTTTCCCTTTGTTTAGGCAAAATCCCCCTGAGGAATACTCCAGCGATGAAAGAACAGTCCAAAGACAAAGAGCAGCGCTCTAGTTGGGGGAAGGGGAGGGGGGGTCATTGCAGGGAAGGGTCACAGTGATGCCTTTCCTGTGCCGGTCCTGTATTTGGATTGCTGACAGTTTGTCTTTGACAGGTCCCAGCCTCATCCACCAACCAGCATCCAGATAACGCTGCTCGGTTCTGGTATTGTTATGATGCTTTTTCTGCCCCTGCCAGGTTTTGAAGTGGGTCGAAGAGACGGTTCAGGCCATGAAGGTCCACCTCCTGTCCTCCAACCATGACAGTGCACAGGAAAACACATGGGAGGTGCCCTTTGACCCCAGCCTCAGAGAGGTCACTGTGTCACTCAGTGGACCAGCGCCACAGATTGAGCTCAGAGATCCCTTTGGTAGACAATTATACTGTTTTCTTTCTTTCCACGTGAATAAAGAATATTATCTGTGTCAGCATACAAGAGATCATGCATATTTTAAATTGAAAAGATGATTTTCCTGTTCTTTTTTTTTTCTAGGACGGCTTGTTGGTGTGGAGCAGGGCCTTACAGAGCTGTTAAACATCCCCAACTCAGCCCGTGTCGTCAACCTAAAGTTCCCTAGACCTGGAGCCTGGAATCTGAAGGCACTGCTGAATAACCTACTAATAGTGCTGTTTTTACTGATTTGCACAGACAATCTGATGACAGAGGGGAAACTAAATACTGTTTCTTTATTTGTTCAGGTGAGCTGCAGTGGACGCCATACTCTGAGGGTCACAGGAGTCAGCAATCTAGATTTCCGGGCCGGCTTCTCAAGTGTACCTGTTTCTGAGTTCAACCATACCAAGGGGAGGCCGGTAAAAGGTATGCTGCATATATCGATCTCCTTTTGAGTCCTACTTGCCTTAGATCATATCCAGAAGTTGACTTGATGATGGTCTTTCACCCTTTCTCAGGAGTTCCAGCCCATGTTTTGCTGAAGTGCACCGGACTGAAGCCTCCAGGCCAGCTGAACCATGTTGAGCTGATGTCAGGATCAGGCCGCACTTTGCGCACTCTCCCTGTCCCTTTGCCCTCCGACCTGGGCAGCCAAGGCTTGTGGAGTCTCCCTGAGTTCCGCACCCCCTCGCAGAGCTTCTTCATCAAGGTGGTGGGGAAAGACAAAGAGGGCTACCGCTTCCAGAGACTGTCCAGCGTCTCCTACACCAACATCATTCCAGGCAAGACAGCCACCCACACGCTTCAGCAAAACCACTCTACAGTTTCTCTCACACATCATCAATCTTTTTTGTGATCCTTGACCTTTGTTTCCTCCCTCGTGTAGATCCCCCGGCTGTGAGCATGCCTGATGTGGTAAAGGGGTTCTACATGCAGCCTGCTATGATCGACTGCTCAGTGGAGAGTGACGTTCCCTACAAGCTAAGATTCACCAGAAGTGGGATTACTCTGGGAGAGGAAAGGTTCTTTCAGTGAGTGTGTCCTCTACTTGCTCAGCACTCTGTAACACTTGGCTTACCCACTTTTGGATGACACAGCTTAATGCACCCATTACCCACTGTAAAAACCACTAATTAGGTCACTCACTTGTTGCACACGCTTACCAGTTAGCATGTCTGTAAAGCATTAGTGTCAATGAACCCTGTTGCATTTTATTAGTTCATCTGTCAGGAAACAGGTATACGCAGTCAGTACTGTGAACGTTACACATTCGATTGTGTCATCTCCAGAAATGAACAAAGCCCTTTTCTTCCTCAGTGGTGTTGCTCTGCTTTGAATTACATTCATGAAGTGAAGCTGACTTGTGGTGAAAAGTATTCCTAGCGTGTGTGCCAGCGATACTAATTGCATGTGATGTAAAATCGGATCTTGTTCCAATTGTTATACATCAACCACCTGACTGAGCTTGTCTTCATATCAGGAACTCTGCCAAAGCATCATGGGAGATTGCCCATGCCTCAGGTGAGGACGAAGGTCTGTATGAGTGCATAGCACAGAGCAGCGCAGGACAGGGACGTGCCTTAACACAGCTGACTGTTAGAGGTATGCCACATGCACACACACAAACTCATTCATACATCACAATCTTAGTAAAGCTTTGAAATCCTTTCCAGCCATTTTTTTATCTCAGAGTTATGGCTAAAACATCAGCTTGATACAAAGCATGCCAGTACAAACATTTGTATTTAGAGTAAGCTATTTCGGCTCTGTTTGTTCGTTGCTGATAGCGTCCTTTTGATGTTTGGTTGTGTTTCCAATGAGACAGAGCCACCTCCTGTCCTCCAGTCCCCTGTCAACGTGAGTTCATCAGTGGGAGCCGTGGCCGTGCTGTCCTGCCAGGTGGAGGGTTCCATGCGCCACAACCTGACCTGGCACCGGGCGGGTCGTACCATCCAGGCCCGCACAGGGAGGGTGCGGGTGCTACCCGACTCGTCCCTGCAGATCAGTGGGGTGCGGTCGCAGGATGCTGGGGAGTACCACTGTGTGGCCGCCAACGCCCACGGGCACAGCAGAATCACTGTGTGGCTTCTCGTCCCAGGTACGGTAGGACAAGACCCCGAGGTCATCTGCTTAAACACTTAACACACCCGGGCCTCATACCTCCTTCAGGCCTCCATCATCTGGTTTCCATTACTGGCCCAACCTCCCAGCAGTTGGATTGAGCCACTTCCTCGTCAGAACATGTTTCGCATCAGCCAAAATTGATGCGTGTTGAAAATTGTGGCTTCTATCGTGGGCATGGCTTCAGATGTTTGTAATGCATTTCAGAAACAGTCAGACAAATGCAAAACATGTCACTTGCTGTGATCCGCCGGTCTCAATGTCAGAACGCTCAGTTGGTAATTGCTTTCTAGTCCAGGCCAACAGAGGTTTACTGTTGTTGGGCTTGCGATAGGGGAGGCATGTTATAAATGACATCATATAGCGGTAAGACCCTGAGTCATTGTCGGTCTTTTTTTCCTCTGTAGAGGCTCCTTCTGTGGTAGTCAGCCCCCAGAGCCAGGCCTTCTCCCGAGGGGATGAAATCCGCCTCGTCTGCTCGGCGTCCGGCTCTCCCCCTCCTCAGCTCTTCTGGAGCCATGGAAACATGTTCCTCACTAATCGGCCGAGGTAAAGGAACTCTCTGCCCACTCAACACCTCCGACACAGAGGCCTCAGAGAGTCATTAGTTTCCACTTAAACTGCATGCTGGAAATGCACAGTTGCCACATCTTGTTTGCATCATTGTGGAGATTTACATCTAACAATATAGTGTCTTTCCAAACCACAAGTGCTTTATATGACTGTTTAAATGCATATTCAAAGGAAATCTGTCTGAAGCTACCCAGGAGGGGGTTATGAGAGGAATTTCAGTGATACATCTGCACATGTAATCACAGAGAATCAACAAACATGCATTCCTGTAGATGATTTCTGCCACCTCTTACACTATGCAGATTGAGCTTTAGCCAACATGGACTTCTGACCATCAGAGAGGCCCTCCCAGAGGATGCAGGGAACTACACATGTCTGGCTACAAATGAAGCTGGAACTGCCTCACAGTCTGTGTCGCTCACTTATGCAGGTAAAGCAAAATATGGCTGCAGATGTCAGGTTGAGGGTGTCATTTTGGAGACATGTTGTTATTTTAATTATCCTACCATTTGAACATTGCTTGTTCATATTCAAGGATTTGTGACAGTCCTTCAAGATTGTGATTAGAATGAATTTATGAATGGCTCCTCATGTCAGATGATTTGTCGCTTTGAGAAGGGCACAGGCAGACACGTCTCTCTGTCTTACAAAAGGATGTTTAGGGCTAATATTCATGACCATGAAGTCTTAGCATGTCAGTTAGTGGGTGACAGAAATGTCAATGTTGATGGGGAGTGGCAGCCTCTACCCGGGGCGTGCGGGTATTACACACACTTTTGTCTCTGAATGTCATTCTAACAACATTGATCTGTCAAGACAGCAAGGGCCCGGTGAAATACATCATCTCATCCTTTCAGCTCAGCTGTCTTCGTGCTCCAAAAGCATCCATCCTTCCTCTGTTGACACACAAAGTGTGTGAAATGTCAGCTTAGCTTCTATATTTACCTCAGGTCTATGCTGCAGCCCAGTCAATTTATACTGGCATTACTTCACTATTATTGCCACACATACCGCGTCATCATGGACAAGTATGGTAATTTGGAATGAAATAAAGATCTATTAAAAAATGTAAATTATTTCCCTCCCTCCAGAGGTACCCAGGGTTACGGTGGTGCAGTCAGTTGTGTTTGTGGTTGTTGGAGGCAATGCTACTCTGCAGTGTCAAGCCACAGGTGTCCCCCATCCCACTGTCCAATGGTACAAAGGTAAATGGTGGTAAATCATAGTGCTTACATTAAAAAAAATGGACAAAATGGCCTTTTAGGATAGACCAACGTGTCTTTACTGTGTGTGTGTGTGTGTGTGTGTGTGTGTGTGTGTCCAGGTGATCTCGAGGTAGGGTCTGCACCTTTTGCTGTGCAGGATGTGTACCGTGGGACCCTGCAGATTCGAGAGGTGCAGGAGGTGGATGCTGGGGAGTATCGCTGTTTGGCCAGCAGCTCTTCTGGCTCGTCCTCTGGCGCCGTCATTCTGGAGGTCGGAGGTGAGAGCAGCTGCGTTGCGCTCACATAAGTGATGACAGCAAGGTTACAAGTAGATGCAGCATAAGGTGTCATGTTTCCTTGCATATTTCAGTTTTATGCATTCATGTAGACCTTATTTTGCTCTCACCTTCCAATACATGTTGCAGATGAAACTTCTCCTCTTACCACTTTTACCACCACAGCGGGACCATTGTTCTCCGAGGCGCCGGTTGACATGACAGCCAGCGTAGGGGAGAATATCACACTCCCTTGTGCTGCCCGAGGTTTTCCGCTGCCAACGGTGACCTGGCGCAGGGAGAACGGCAGACAGATCCTCACTGGGCCCGGCAGCCAGAGTCGAACAATGCAGCTGGAGAACGGACATCTTCTAATCCAGAGTGAGTTATTCGTCAAACACGATCACAACACTGATCTCCGGCCCGCACAAGAATCTTATACAGCTTAATGGTTGCCTTGCACATCTGACTGGCGTGGCTGAAATTCTCTGAGTGATTATATATAGAAGAGGTGCAGCCCCTCATATCAGATTCAGGGAACGTTTTCCTAAGAGAGGGGATGCAACAGGATACCACTGGAACCGGAAAAGAAGTATAGTGTTTGAATATTTCTGTTTCAAAACACTGTGTAACCATCGTTGGGTTGGGGGGTCGGGGCAGTAACTGTAGTTAACTAAACAATAGTTATGTCAGGACTGTCCTTCAATATGGAGAAAATGTGCAGAGAAAATATGGAGATTTTTTTCCCGTCTGCAAATCTGTTCTCATGACTTTGGTTTCCCGCTCTCCTCTAAAAGCTGCTTCACCATTACTTTTTAATATCGTCTTATCTGTCGTTTGGCAAAAGTAAATGTCCCTTTGTTAAAATGGTAGCTGTGTTCATTTTTAAATGAAACTGTTCATTTCTGCTTCGGTGCATGAAAAGAGTCTGTATAGGCTTCCATTCAGATCAGTGTGAAGGGAGTTTTAGCTGTGAACTCTGGAAGCCTGTCAGCCTACAATATGACTAATCTTGGCCACTGAAGGGGACCCTTTGTGCTCCTCAGACTAAATGTTTATAGTGTGCGTAATATTATATTGGTGAAGAAAAGAAGCATTTGCATGGACTGCCGAAGTGGACCGCTTCCACCACTGTTCCCATTTGTGGTTGCCGTCTGACCTAATTAACTCAATCTGTTGCATATGGCTTTATTTTTACCTGCCAGTGTTTGAGCTTGTGTCTATCAGTATTCTGTCACACACAAACCCCCCCTTTCTCCCACCCTTTTGTGCCTCACTTTTTACTTTAATGCTTACATGACTTGTCATCACCTATTTAAACATACGCTTGCCTATCTAAACACTGGAATTGAATCATATGTTGATCTCCCAACATATGATCTCCAGAGAATTTACTGAGCGGGACATGTGTGTCAGCATGCCGACAGCTGAGCCAAACCCATTAATCCCATTATATTCTATTTTTAACTCTAATTACAGCGCAGTCAAACCACTAATACCACTCGTTATTGAGTGGAGGGTTTATCTCCACAATGACATATCTGTTGTTAGCATGCATATGTCATCCATTCTAGATAATCGTGTTGTTTTCTGAATGAGCATCAATGCTTGGTTCAGCCTTATAGGGTGTGATGTGTGTGTAAATCAGCTTTCTCTGTGCTGTTTTACTGTGTGTTTGACTACAGGTGTCTGGCTGGATGATGAAGGACTTTACATCTGTGAGGCCAAGAACCAGTTTGGAACCATCAGAACTGAGGCCAGAGTCAGTGTCACCGGACTGGGTAGGCGTGTCTAGTCTCTCCTTTCTCTTTGCACAGAACAATGGCAGCAACCCCAAATCAGTTTCAAATTTTCCTGCAGCTGTTATGTATTTATCTGTCTCTGTTTGTGCCATGACATCCCTGCCTTTGCCTGCAGAGCCCCCGCTCTTGGCCCAAGGTGCCCCAGTCATCACAACAGGGGTTGGCCAGTCCCTCAGTATTCCATGCATGCTATTGGATGGGATACCTCTTCCCGAAAGACATTGGTCCCAAAATGGAAAACC
This sequence comes from Holocentrus rufus, assembly GCA_900302615.1. Lineage (NCBI taxonomy): Eukaryota > Metazoa > Chordata > Actinopteri > Holocentriformes > Holocentridae > Holocentrus > Holocentrus rufus. Next base: position 28,555 of record OMLF01010465.1, read on the forward strand.
TGTAAGTTTGAACAGTACTGACACATGTCCATCACGTAGATAATCTGTCTGTTATTTTGTGACAGGTATAATCCTTTCTTCTTCATAGGTTCAGTTGAACGGGAGAACATTCATGCGGAGTGATGGCAGCCTGTACATCGAAAGAGCCGTCCCAGAGGATGCTGGAACATACGTCTGCACTGCGGTGAATGTGGTGGGCACCACAAACATCACGGTCAGCCTGGAGGTCCACGGTGAGAGGGCAGATGCAGGCCAAACTCTCTACGCAGTTCCCCCATATTAGAGACGCTGTCAGTTCAAAAATGTGCTGACTCAGCGTGGAAAACAACAGCATGTCAATAACTTGACCACCTGCTGTCATCGTAGTGAAAGGGCTCTATTTACCGCGTGCTTTGATGAATGGGGTCATTCTGTTCATGGGCCTGTAATGACAGACAGGCTAGATTACGGTTCATCATCGGTTTGTAATGAAGAAATGCCTTGAACACTGATGCTGCTGGCGAGCTAAGGCCAGCGATAATTATATGGCCTTGCTTGTCCGTGGTCAGTCAGACAGCTGTATTTTGTGACCCATTTCTTTCACAGTGCCCCCTGAGATCAACACTGGTCCGTACCACTACATAGCCAACGAAGGCGTAGCCATCACACTGTCATGTGAGGCCAGTGGAGTTCCCAAGCCAACTGTTGTCTGGTCCAAGGTAGGATGTCATGCTTTTAGTCCAAATCTACTTTTCTTAATCACTGTTTTGGCTGCATCCCGTGGATCTATGCATGACTAATGGACTAGCTCGCATTCCCATAACACAATATAGTGAGCATCACACTTGGCATCCACTTATCTGCAGATTAATCACCATTACGAGATTATAAATCATTTATGAAATAATAGTTACAAGTTACAGCCAAAACAAAAGCAAAGCAGCAACATGCAGTACTGCCACAGTGATGCGGTCTAGTAGTTTGTTATGGTATGACGTGCACTTTTGAACCAAACTGGCCATTGTTAAGCAGGATAAGAAGAGTTTGCTACCAGCATAATGATTATGAGTAGTCATCTTCATCCAGTAATGCGATTTCTTTGATGGATGGAGAATGAGGAGTGGAGAATGCTGTCTTGGAATGTCATTTGGAGTCCAGAACCAAGATTTGGACCCACGATGCGGGTCCAAATCACATGATGGGCCCACGCAGAATGACAAAGTGACAAAGAATGAGTCATACTGCAGCTCTGGCTTGCTGAGTGTGACATAGTGACCACTCCTGGTTTGGGATGGGTGTCGTCCAGAATGGCAGCAATGCAAGAGTGGTCAGTGGATTGTTTGAATATCATGAAAACGATGGGGACAATGAAATGTCTTTCTTCACAGGCAGACGTGATCCCAAATGATCGTAGAAGACTATGAAATGGATTTATACACCACCATCGTAAAGTTTAAAGTGATTATGCTTGCAGCGATTCGACCTTGCCCTTTAAGAGATAGGCGGACCAAAACAGTGTTCGAAAAAACACATGATTACATAGCCAGAGTTACTGAAGGAGGTTTACATGCTTTTGTTTTGTGAGGCTTTAACCCTACACATTATTGAACTACATCAGGGAGGAGTTTTTTTTTTCCGTGCCTTTATCCAAGCATTTTCTTATAAGTGCTCCAGAGTCAAGTAAATTTCTCTTGTCAGATAAAAGTGAATCTGCAAAAGCAATTTTGTGTTCAAAGGAAGTGTGTCTGTGCAGCAAGCTGCAGTCCCATGTGTGTTGAGAGGCAGTTTAGCAGTGGAGGGGTAGAGATGGGGGAGGGCAGCCTGTAATCATAATAGGCTTCAAAAGTGGGGCTCTAAACCCTAAGCTGAGTTCAGTGTCCCTGTGCTGTTGTGTGTACCACATTTACACATATTCTGGTATATATTGTGGTATTCTTGTTCCTGTTGTGTCCCCAGGGGAGACAGCCCTTACCCAGGGACCGCGTCTCTCTTCAGTCCAACCCTGATGGACACCTCCACATCCTCCACCCCACCGCTGACGACGCGGGCATCTACATCTGCACCGCCACCAGTCCTGTGGGCTATGCCAGCCGAGAGATCCAGCTCAGTGTCAACAGTGAGGCAGATAAATATTCAACCACACTCACCCAAACATAGCAGTGTTTTCCAGCCTTTGGCATGACAACAAGTAACCTTTGTCTATAGCTGAGTGCCTGAGTCAGACACCTCCCCCCCTCCTTTTTGAAACATGTGGCAGAATGACAAAGAGCTTGCATGATGTGGTTACAACTGGTTTCCCTTTCCACAGCCATGCCTAAGATTACGGGCGTGAGTGGCCACGACAACACGGTGACGATGGCTGCCGAGGTGGGGACGGAGGTCATCCTGCCTTGTGAGGTCCAGGGCAGTCCCTCTCCGTTGGTCACGTGGAGCCGAAACGGGCAGCCCATCCCCCCTGTCACAGCCTGGTAAGAGAAAGTCTCCTCTCACAATGTAGCAGTGATGCAGTAAAATACAAGCACCAGAGGACACCATTTTCACCATACTTATCCTCTTACTTCACTAACCCATTCCCTTTACAAGGCAGTCTGATCGAATCCGGCTGCCACCCAGAGCTGCCGCTAACAGTTGGAGTTCGTTTAGCGGTGCCTCCTGAAAGCAGGCAGAGGCAGAGAAAGCAACAGTCTTTAAGAGAGCTGTGTGCGGGCTTTACTTTTGGCCAAACTGAGGAGGAACATCTGGTCCCACATGGCTCGCTGCTCCCCGGCTCTCTGGTGTGGTCACTCTGGGTGCAGACAGGCAGGCTGACTCGGGACGCAGGCTGGATAGATGACAGACGGACCCTCTGGGCCAGACACCAGACTGTACAGTTTTGGGAAGATAGAAGCTGATGCGGAGGGGTTGAAAGCCGGTGCTGGTGACTGAAGCAGATATGAACGTGTGGGGCCAGGAAGGAGGAAATGTGTGTCGGAGGGGAGGGTGGGAAAGGGAGGAGGGGTGCCAGTAAGAAGGGAGGAAAACTGACTGACAGGGGAAGAGATAGAAGCTCTGTCTGCCTGATGTTCGGATTCCCTGGGGCGCTTCAGCCATAAAACAACATGCTGACTCTTTACTAGTCCTGTCTGATGAGAATAACACATCTCTGTGAACAACCCCCACATCAGCCTCGTGCTTTACATATACAGGACCTGCGGAAACTGGCAAGCTGTGCAAAGGGAGATTCATTCTCTCCAGCTATGAATAAGTTAGTTACTCTCCCTGTGTGCTTTGGGTCAGACGAAATGACCGGGGGGGGCGCTGATTGTAGAAATAACTCAATCAGCAGGCGGCCAGAGTTGTGCCACAGCTACGCATCTCGCCCAGCACACAGAAGGAGGGAGAGAAAGGGAGAAAGTGAGAGTGAGACACAGAGATACAGAAACACAGAGAAAAGCAAGGCAGCCTACACTGGGTCAGCAAATCTGTTCCATCAAGGTCTACCCTGATGAGGCCGATTTGTCCCAGTTAGCCTTTATGTCAGACTGTGTACACAGTTGACTTGACACCAATGTGGGGAGTGATGGGGGATTCTTGTGCGCTGGTGCTTGTGATCGTTTTCACCCAGGTATGGCCGAGCGGCGCTGCCGTCTGAGCGCAGGCTGACCGCTGCAGAGGCAGTCATTTGGTTTCAATGATGGATATTCCTAAGGCTGTTTAAGAAGGTGGGGGAGAGGTATCAAGCCACATGTGCAGTTGAAATAGAGAGCTCTTTGTGCCTCCAGCTCGTTTCCACTTAAACGAACATGTTATTGTTATAATTCAGTTGCCTAGCAGACACATTTATCTCAGATAAATCACAGAGGTTTGTTTACATTTGTGCATTATGCATTTGTTCAGCTGGATAACTTCTGGTGCAATCCAGGTTACGGCTGCCTACTCAAGACTTTGAATTGCAGCACAATAACTGATATTTTACAATGACTTTTTATAATCATACAATGGTCAACCACACAGCTCTTTAAAAATGCTTACCAGCAGTCAATTTAACTACCTCCATCCATTATCCACCCATATATTCCTAAATGGTGCGATTTTCTCACAGAAAATAAAGTCTTTGCAACTGTTAGATTCTGCTATAACTTGAAACACAAGCAGATCCATGTACTATCTGCAATCTTATAAGATATTTCAACTCAACTCAATTCATTTCATATTTATTGTTGAGAGGTCAGTGAATCACTTTTAAAGTGAAATAAGCAACTTGTACAACAAAATACAGCTACACTATGCTGACAATACTGTAAAAATAATGTCACAAACAACACTATACTGTATTTTGGGTTAGACTTTTGATGAATTATTTACATTTGGTAGGACATCATCATTTTTTAGCTTGCATACCACCAGTTCATCAAGAGCCAGCCTCTGGCAATAGCAGCACTGGGAATACACAGTCTGCAGCGGTGAACAGAATTTTTTCATCAACTCATTTTCTATTAATAATTGCAAACAGGGAAAAATCGCATATTGCATAGACATGCAACACATATTATCAAAGTTGATGTCAGAGTACTGTGTATATTTATATATAGAAAGAAATTATACATCGGTATCATTATATTTTTAGACCATTTCAACATGCAGTGATCAACATCACTATGGATACCGTGAGCAGCCACTATTGGTGTTTGACTAATCATGTGCAGGATGTATGCAGGCTCAAAAATGAATGAATGGTAGACAACAGTGACTAACCACGTTTACATGCGCATAAGAAACCGATTAGATTGTGGTTGTACTGGGCAGCTGTGTGTTTGAAGTGAATGTGGAGCAAGGTGTCGCTGAAAAAGAGCGTGCATGCTCAACAAACCTTCCCTGCTTAAATAAAGATGGTAAAAAAAAAAAAAAAAAAAAAAAACAATATCACCTCAAAACACACATATACACCCAAAACAAGCCAAGGATTCTTGTAGATCTTCAGTGACTCATGAAGTGTTTGTTTTCTCCATCTCTTCGCCCTTGACCCCCATCCACTCCCCAGGTTCACTGTTTTGCCTTCAGGCTCCCTGAAGATCACTGATGTGCGCCTGATTGATAGTAAACTGTACACCTGCACTGCAGCAAACCCAGCAGGCAACGTGTCCCTAAGCTACAATTTACACATTCAAGGTAACTCCGCGGGGCTCCGTTACAAAGTTGAACTCCTCCGAAACCTTTTTCATTTTCAAGATGCCTCCATGTTGATACATTCTAGGGGGATGCATCACTTCCAAAATATGCAAAGTATGTTAGCTGCATAGGTTAACAGATATGGTGAGACATGTATTTTGTGTTTGTTTTCAGCGAAGCCCAGGATTCAGGCAGCTCCTTCCCTGCTGAAAGCCCTGATTGGCCAAACGGTGACTCTGCCCTGCGTGGTCCAGGGGGAGCCAAGCCCTGAGGTCTCTTGGTTCCACAATGGACTTCCTATTGGGGTCAGGGACACTGCGGCCCTCAGGATCCAGCACGCCAGCCTTGCTGACCAGGGCACCTACCAGTGTGTGGCCAAGAACAATGCTGGACAGGACACCTTGGAGATCAAACTGGAAGTCCTCGGTGAATATCTGCAGTGCCCCTTTTGTGCTCCAGCACTTTTTGTTAGTTCTGAGAATGAGAAGAAAGTGAATAAAACGCTGCAGACATATTCACACAATGACATTTGCTTGTATAGTGAGATCTATTTAAATGACCTTTTCCTAGTACACGCACTTTGAGCATTTAGACATAAATGTACCGTGTCCCAGTTTTAGGCTCTGCTAGAGCCTTTAGAGGTGCATTCTCTTGAGGTAGCTCCACATTGCAAGAGGACAAGCAGCCCTTTTAACCACTCTCAGTGTGGCTGTGTAAGGGTCAGGCTGGCTGTGGGTATTAGAGGTTGATTGAGGTGCTCTCTGACCCTCAAAGGTCAATCTGTTTGCCGAGGGATTGGTCGGAGGAAGGCTGGGCTTACGGCTAACGAGAAAGTGGGGAACACAGAAGTCAGGACTCATGAGTCACACTGTCAGCACAAATAGAGCGTCATTTTCCCTTAACCCCACAGATTAACCTTTTCATGAATGCTTACCCTGAGGTTGGTATTTGCTGTATGTAGACAAGCTTGATTTGGAGATCTCAAAGGTTACACCTACAACAGACTCTCAGACACCCTAAGGGAGCGCTTACTCCCTTCTTTACCCACTTTGGAGCTTCCACTGTTACACAACTAGCTTGACTAATCCTCATTACAGTGTTAATCTGATATTGACTGTATCAACTGCTTTTACAATACCACCTGGTAGTAAACCATGTGTTTCTCTCCTCACAGAGGCCCCGTCCTTTGCAGAGCCTGGAGATGCCATCATGGAGAAAGTAGCGAACAGCAAGGTCATCATTCCCTGCCCTGCTGAAGGTACGAAATTACTGTCAGATGAGTCAGCCTCAGACAGACAGGGATAGGGTAATGAAAGGTCTGGCATTTATAGAAAACAATTTTGCAGAATATGACAAACATAAATAGTTGCAGTGGTTCCTTTTTCAGATATGTTTTTAGGACTTTTAGGAGACTTTTAGGAGTCTGTTTCTTTATAGCCAAAGCAAATTCCACTTAAAATGTAGGGCAGATATGTGCACTTGTGCATCATCAAAGGAATGCTCCTTTTTTTGCCATAGTCTTTCAGTTGTCAAACCAAAGAAATGGATTCAATATCCTTGCCTTCTGAAAAAGTACAATTTCTTTCAATTTCAGCACTGAGAGACACAATGTTGTCTATTTATTTTAACATTTCTATGAAGTAGCAGCGTCCCAGAAGGATGGGAACATTTTTGTCACAGGATAGAAGAGTGTTGGTGTATGTCTTTGGATGCATCGAAGGATATTTGTGTGTGTGTTTTTGTTCCTGAGTTGCAATTTACCTCACTCTGTCGGGTCATGCAAATAGGTATTGTTTATATAGAGACATGCCATGGCAACAGGCTATGTTAGAGAAGGTGAGGGCTGGGACTAATGTGAAGCAACAGCTGGAACATCAGTCTGCCTGCTGCCTCAGTGAGCCACATCTGCTTTCCTTTGCGACTGGGCCTGCTGGGAGAGGAATCCTAATTACAGGCTGCTGCTGGCAGATAATGTACAGAGATGTCTGAGGTCCACCATGGAGCACAGGAAGAGGAAGAAGAGCTACACTCGTCCCTTGTACAGGCAGGCAGGCTGGCTGGGAGACAGTACCAGGCCCCTTCAGAGGGTTCACACAGGAATGCTTGAAGCTCTTGACACCCCAGAGAACCATGAAACAAGAGTTGCCTCATGAACTGCTGAAGATTTATCTGTATGAGGAAGATAAAAAAGCAGTCTCTGTTAGAGGAATATTGCTAATTTGCAAACAAGAGCATTGCATTTGGTAGAGGTAATTAATTGAAAAACACATGGAAGAGATAATCTTAGACTTCGTCAGCCCCAGCAAATAAATTCAAAGTCTTTTAATGAGATCTGTTAACATCTAAAACAGAACATCTGTACGCATTTCCTCTCAGCAATGAGATAATGAATTTGCTTCAGAGCTCCTAAACTGTAAACATGTGTTGAGAGGGGGAATGGGTGATAACATCACCTTTGGTTCTCCTGCATCTCCCGTGTTTAGTATTTTTGTGGATTGGGGATGGATGATGTGTTTGATTTCCACCGCCTCCTCGGTGGTGTTTGGATATGTAACACCTCTGTAAATAGACAGAGCCATGGCATTTGGATCGCCGCTCTGCGGTGCTCTTTCATTGTGACTTCTCGCTGCACGGCCCAGTCACACTGTAGCCTTGTCCTTCCTGTACTGGGAGTTGGCTCTGTGGGGTAGAAGAACTTCCCCTCTCTACCTTTTCCCTTTCCCCTTTCCATCCTTCCCTCCTTCCCCATTTGTGGCTCTTTTCCACACGCTATTCCCCAGAACACATCTGTTTTAGGTGCCTGAGTGTAAGGACCAGTGCCTTTGAACTGCTTGTCTAACCCCTACTATTCTTATTTATCAAGAACCTCACCTCAGATTCCAGTAATAAATCTTGATTCTAGCATTTTAAATCTTAAATCTACCCAGTATATTGTGTTTTGTTTTTTTATGTGACTCTGACCTTGAATTCTTGAGCTTACAGGCTGAGTGGACTCTCTAACCATTTTGGCAAGGTTTCCCCTGCTGTCCTGCTGTCCAACAGATAAATGTAGAGCCTGCTTTTTCTAGTCTGGGCCGCTTGCCCATTTAGTTCTCCTGTAGAGAGGCAGAGAGATGGATGTAACTTTTCTTTCTGTCAGACGTGATTGATAAAGCTAATTTAAGACCTTACAATTTACTCTGAACCCTTTCTTGTCCCTCCACCTTCAGGTTCACCACCTCCCAAAGTACGGTGGTTCAAGAATGGCCTGGAGATACTCTCTGACCAATCAGAGCTTTCTGTACGGGACGGATCTCTTGTAATCAGCGCGGCATCTGCCAGCCACAGTGGGGACTTCAAGTGTGTGGCGAGTAATGAGGCAGGCTCTGTGGAGAGAAAGACAAGGTTGAAAGTGAATGGTGAGACTTTATTTATTCTGTATTTTTTTCTCCTTGGCTACAAGTGATAAATTGCACTGTGCAATGTCTGATAGGGAAAACAAAACAAATCTTTCCTCCTTCTCCTCTTCCGCTCCAGTTCCCCCTGAGATCCAAGATGATGGCCAGCCCTTGAACCTTACTGTCACCTTGAGGCAGCCTCTCACTCTGGGCTGTGATGCCTTTGGAATCCCCTCACCATCAATCACCTGGACTAAAGATGGCCATCCTGTGAGTTTCTATTTCTGTATTCCCCTATATACTGTACTTCAAACTTGCAATACATGTTTATATATCTTGATCATATCTGGCTGTGCAATGCCACCAAGTGGTCACCAAGCTAATTACAGTGAAACATGAGGAAATCCCTATTTTTGTGTTGTGTCAAGGTGGACACTCCTGGAGTATATCTACAGAATGGGCAAAGACTACTGAGAATCTACAGAGTTCAGTCAGAGCATGCAGGCCAGTTCACATGCACAGCCCACAACTCAGCTGGGGAGGCCCAGAGACAATACAACATAGTGGTGCAAGGTGAGCTCACAAACACTTTGAATAAAGTTTAGAGAACAACCCAGTGTGTGTCTTCTGTGCATTTTCCTCTGTTCATCTGTGTATGTCCTGGCAAAGCTCCACCAGTGATCTCAGGAACGTCCCGGCTGCAGGAAGTTTCTGCGGTACTGGGACAGGAAGTACAGTTCCAGTGCCGGGTCAGCGGGAAACCAGCACCCAGAGTGGAATGGAGCCGTGATGGAGAGTAAGCACAAGGATCTATTCTGTTCACATGACAGTCACCATTAGTAACCATTTTATTGATGTGATACACTGCTTCGTCCCCTCTCCAGGGTTTTGTCCCGCGATGGAGACCCCCATGTCGAGTTTCTTGAAGATGGCCAGGTGCTGAAAGTGAAGTCAGTCAGACTGAGGGACCAGGGACTTTACCAATGCCTGGCCAGTAACAACGCTGGAACTCAGATGCGCCAGTTCAGACTCACTGTGCAAGGTTAAGCCCTCTTCCTTCATTTCGCCTGACGCAATTTGATTAACATCAAACGTAAGTGCCACAGTGGGAACTCAGTGGTGTGTTCAGTGGGAACACACCATGCAGTCACAACATCATGAGGTTTGAATCTAGCTTATCTGGTATGACTCACCTACTGTGCAGATCTCCGCCCCAGCCCCCACTTTCTACCCCCACTTTTCCTCCGTCCCCTCTTTATCTGTTTGAATTATGATATCCTGTAGAAATGAGCAAGCTAGCTGATTAAAGCAACATATTCAACAGAAACATCTAGTGAGGAGGTAATATATCGCAAACTAAAAATGCCTTGCAGCACTCCCTCCCTCATAGCAGCGCTGTTATCCATCACTGAGTAATTGAAAATTCTAGTGGAGTGGTGGGGGGAGTTTTTGTTTTTGAGTCGCTGAGTTTTCTAGGTGCTTAGGTGAAGGGGGTGTACATGATTGGAGCAAGTCAAAGGCAAAGTGTTGTTACTAAGAGACTCGGTGAACAAAATTATTTGAGCATCCTGAGCAATTAGTAATCCAAATCAACCACCTTCATATCAACCCCTGGACACTTAATAACCCTATCAACCCTTCAACCCCTATCAACCACATGTTATGGTCATCTTGTGCTATGGGGGAGTAGAAATCTTACTTACTGGCCTTAGAAACATTTATTTATTTATATAAAAGAAGGGACTGAGCATATTAATGGACATTCACATGTAAATATGCCAGATTATCGCCATAGCCTAATTTCCACCTGTAGTCCCCAATGATGATCTTTGACATGATCTTTGAGGTATTGTAAGCATGCATTTTAAACACGTACCTCCTCTTCCCTCTTTCTTCAGCTCCCCCCACCATCAGGGGCCCCAGTGAGACCTCCGAGGTGTCAGTAGTGCTGGGTTTTCCCACAGTCTTACCCTGTGATGTTGAAGGCTCTCCCTCACCCAGCATCACCTGGTTGAAAGACAACCAGCCCATCGTGTCCAGTGCCCAGCTGACCTACACCCGCGGCGGGCAGGCTCTGCGCCTCGGATCAGCCCAGGGAGACAGTGCCGGCCTCTATACATGTCGGGCCACTAATCCAGCTGGCACTGCTGTCAAGCACTATTCCCTCAGTGTCCTGGGTAAGAGTTTGAATTTATCTGATAAACACCACTTAACCATTAATATAATAAAGAGTGTCTGCTTCATGTAATGTCTGTTTTTTCCCACTCATCAGTCCCACCACAGATAGAAGGAGACTCAACATCCTTGACTTTTGGTAGCCGGGAAGAGAAAATACGGATCAATGGCACTTTAACCCTATCCTGCCTAGCCAAAGGTTTCCCTGAACCGAAGACTCAGTGGTTCAAAGATGGACAGGTTGGTGTGTGATCCTAATAAGATTTCATTTCTATCAAGGACTCCAGCAAAGATGAAAGTTGAGTAAGGGCAAATATATTTCAGAACTTATTTTAAAGGGGCATTTAGTAATATATGACCTTTATTGGGGACCAGTAGGAATTGCAAAAATATGACAACAATATTCCATTACTCTCTGCCATTCACCCCCACCCCTTACACCTCCTGGAGATATGGTAACAACAGGTGCAAATATTAATGTTAAAGTGTCATTTTCTCAGATGAGTATGCTATGTACAGCAGAGCAGTTTACTGAAGAGGTAACATATCATGATGCAAAATACAGTATTAATAATAATGCTTTGTCATTTGTGTGGTTTGGCTTGAGAATTAGGCTTTTGAGCTTTTGTAGCTGAAATGTCTTGCAGCACTGTTTGCTCGTTGTGCAGCTCAAATTGCATGAGGGGTATGTGGGGAGGAAATTTGAATCCAGCTTGAGCTTTTTCTCCAAAAACAGATTACAGGCTGGAAAATGAGTTTTGAAAGGCAGACATCTCAGCACCTGTTAGAATAATCATTGATTCAATGGAACAGATCAACAAACCAATAAACCCCCTGCAGATATATTATGCTCATTTTGCACAATGAGATTGTCAATTTGTACTTATTGCCCCTTTAAGAAAGAGGCTTCTCACAAAGTGCTTTACAGAAAATAAACAGAAGGTTTTTTCCTCCTAATTTGTTTCTTGTTTAGCTGCTGAGTGGAAACCTCCATGCTGGCATTCGAGAGAATGGCCACACCCTGCACATAGAGAACGCTACGATGTCCCATGAGGGGCAGTACACCTGTGTGGTCACCAACTCTGCAGGAGAGGACAAGAGAGATTTTCGTATCACCATCCAGGGTATGTTACCAGTCAGAATTTAGAATTGTATCAGCTGAAAGTGAATGCGGTATTGTCACATCATGGGATTCTCTTTCTCATTGTCTTGCTAGTTCCTCCAGTCTTCCAGCGGGTAACAAACAGGGAAGCAGCCTGGGGTCTTGGAGAGGAGGATGAGGATAACAATGAAGACAAGGCAGAAAAGAGGGAGGTGGTCCTGGGCCATCCCATCACCCTGTCCTGTGAGAGTAATGCAATTCCCCCACCCAAGCTCAGCTGGTACAGAGAGGGACGTAAACTCACCACTGCTGATGGAGTGGTGCTGCTTCCAGGTCCGGGCAGATGCCTTCCTGATATCAGTTAAACCAGAAATGTTGAAGCATCATATATACATGGATAACTCTACTGGTGTGTTGGTGTGTCATAGGTGGACAGGTGCTACAGATCCCCCGAGTGCAGAAAGAAGATGCTGGAAAGTACACATGTCAGGCTGTCAATGAGGCAGGGGAGGACCGCATGCACTTTGAACTGGAGGTCCTGGGTAAGCCTTTACATTCTCCATGTGTAACTGAAATGTAATGTGCACCGTTAGATACCGAATACGATTAAAGCTGATGGCTGTTGTATTTTATTTCCTCAGTCCCTCCTGTGATCATGGGGGCATCAGAGGAATTTATGGAGGAAATAGGAGCAGTGGTCAACAGCACTGTGGTTCTTCATTGTGATGTGACGGGTCACCCTGCACCAGCCGTCTCCTGGCTGAGAGATGGGCAGCCAGTCCACACAGACATGCAGCACCACATTAGCAAGGATGGGGCACAACTCCAGGTTAGTCACATTTAGACTCAGGAAATATCCAAAACCAAGGGTAACATGTTGTATTGAGGAATATCTTATGCAATATATCATTTTTCAGCTCCTCAGTGTCCAGGTCTCGGATATGGCTGGGTACCTGTGTGTAGCTGAGAACAAGGTTGGGTCAGTTGAGAAACTCTTCAGTCTGACAGTGCAAGGTAAGAAAAGCCCAAACCTCAAAATTATTTTACCACTGCCTCCATGCAATACCCTCAGCTAATCATAAGGACCATGATACTTCTGTGCTATCTCTCCCTTTTTCTTTTTGTTAGATCAAATGGATGTTCTTTTGACAAGAAAAATACCCTGACTAATGCCCTGTCAGTGCGTGATAAAAAACATTTTCCTCTCCTCCAGTGCCTCCTAGGATAATTGGCCAGAAGGAGGAGGAGGTTAGTGTGATCGAGGGCCACATGGTGTCCTTGCTGTGTGACGTCCAGGCTTACCCTCCGCCAGAGATCACCTGGACCAGAGACGGTCAGGTCCTCCAGTTCAGCACCGGCATTCACATCCTGCCAGGTCAGATTTGGGTCGTCTGCAATACTCAAATAATATGTCTTATTTCTGTCATCCTCTGACCTTTGGCCACACTGGGACTCCGTTTGCTTCAATTGAATTCTGGCACAGATATTACGTTTCATAGTAGCCTTTTATTGCTGTTTATTACTGTAGGTGGCCAGATGCTGCAGCTGCCCCGGGCACGAGTGGAGGATGCAGGACAATATGTGTGCACAGCCACCAACTCAGCAGGACAGGACCAAAAGAGCATCCTACTCAGTGTTTATGGTGAGAGAGCACACAGTGATCTCATCTGCACGATTCATCAACATGTACAGATGGTCAAATATCAAAACATCGCCTTGGAAAAAGTTGTATCATCTAATGATCGGCCCACACCTGGAGAGGGGGGTGAGCACAGTTCCTAGGCCTGTTTACCACAAACCAGCTGTAACAGTGGATAGTTTAGGAGTGAGTCATCCCAATTATAAATGAATCATGTTGACGTAAGGGCTTTCTTTCGATGTGCGAACATGCAGTCTTGCCGACCCTGAAGCCTCGTCTTGACTCCGAGTCAGAGTTGGTGACCCCTCAAGTGGGCTCGTCTGTCATCCTGCGATGCGAGGCCCGGGGCACTCCTGAGCCTGAGGTCACATGGTACAAGAATGGGCTGCAGCTGGCTCCAGGGAACGGACTGAAGATGGATCGTCATCAGCTGGAGATCATAGGAGTTCAGGTCACTAGCACTTGCTGATTTTTTATCTTAATATTTACAGGCTTTAGAATTACAAACTAAAGTGAGTGTCTTTCTGATTCCTAGATAGCAGATGGTGGAACCTACACCTGCAAAGTATCCAATGTAGCTGGACAGGTGGACAGGACATTCAGGTTGACGATTCATGGTGAGAACGTCCGTGCAGTATTCTCACATACAGTAACTCATAAAAGAGATTTTTTCTATTCCATTATAAACTACCACAATTAACTTCCACAGTTCCTCCTGTCCTGGATGGGCCTCTTCAAGAGTCCCTGACCCAGACCTTGGGCTCCCATGTTACCCTAATGTGCGAGGCCTCAGGGGTTCCTGTACCCAGCATCTCCTGGCTTAAGGATGGCACTCCTATTGGTGAGAGGAAGGGACTGGGGGGGCGATGGTGGAAATAATATATGTTTGTCGTGTGTGAAAGCTGGTATAACATTATGTTTTTGCTGCCCAGAGAGCAGTCTGCAATGGCAGTGGTCGATTCGAGGCAACAGGCTGGAGCTGGGGCCTCTCATGCTGTCCCATGCTGGGACATACACCTGTGTGGCCAAGAACAGCGAGGGAGTAACACAGAAGGACTACATGCTCACAGTGCAGGGTACAGACTTATTTCCAATCTGAGCTATATGAGGCACACAAAAATTGCACATAATAAACTGAGCAGTATTTAACAGTCATCTTCGTCCCATGGTACCATATACTCAGTATCACCCACCATCCTGGACTCTGGCCACCCATCTGACTTAAGCGCCCCCATGGGAGAGGAGCTGACCCTAGAGTGCAGAGTGAATGGGATCCCCGCACCCAAACTCAGCTGGCTGAAGGACGGAGTGACTCTAGAGGGATCAGATACCCAGCACATAGAGTAAGTCTTTCTTATTCACAGGCTAGTAAAGCACCACTACGATGTATACAGAAATGGAAAGAACATAGCAAGGAAACAGACTGACAAGAGAAATGAAAATAAATAAGAGCAGCTGCTTTATGGCGCTGCAGCAGCTTATAGGCTCATTGTAGAAATTTTGTATGTGCATGTGGGTGAGTGCGGGCACTGAGTGATGATGGGATAGGAACACTGATAAGGCTGGGGAGTGGAATTGAGTTTGACCTTGGTTAGACAAATGGATGCTGGTTTGGGTTAAAGGGAAAGGATGATGTAATATAGTGACGTGAGAGTGTCCTTTGTATTTGATATTCAACAGTATGACCCCAGATGGCAGCACCTTAACCTTACTGCGGCTGAGCCCTGAGGACTCTGGGACATACACCTGTCTGGCTGTCAGCCCTGCAGGCCAGGAGAGCAAAATCTACACCCTCTTTGTGCTAGGTCAGTTTAAATGTTTAATGGTGTATTTGAGCAGCTTTCAGGTTTCGGAGTGATTTCATTTGATTCCGTTTCGTTCCATTTTCTACAGTCCCACCATCTATCTCTGGTGAGACCACTGTCCCTAAAGAGGTGCAGACCACACAGGACAGCATTGTGACCCTGGAGTGTCAGGCAGCAGGAAACCCTCCACCTCAGATCAGCTGGCTGAAGAACGGACGCCCGCTGCTCCTCTCTCCCCGTACACGCCTCCTGTCCGGTGACTCCGTGCTTCGGTGAGTTTAGACCTAAAAAGCTTTAATTAAGACCAGAAGATTCATGAAGAGGGTGATGTTTCCGGAGTTGTTAAAATGAGGTGATGTTGAGTGTGTTTCCTTTATGTATCAGGATTTCTCCAGTGCAGCTGTCTGATTCTGGAGTTTACACATGTGTGGCGCGCAGTCGAGCTGGTCTCGCTGAGCTCAGCTATGATGTCCAGGTTCAAGGTAAATTACATCATCATAATTTGCCTCCTAGTTGTAATCTTATCCTGAGCTACCCAATATATGTCCCCAAACGAGGATTTTGTTTCTGAGAGTAATTATCTATCATTATATCATTATATCATTATATATCTATTACATATGTTACAAATCACTGTACTTTCCGATAGTGGATAACTCATTGGTTGATCACAGACTAGTTTCTCTGTCATTTAGAGATATAGAAGGTAATGATTTTCTACAAAATAAATGCATTTGGAAGTGAAACATATTGATCTATTTATCTGCCCGGCAGTTCCACCGGGTGTGGATCATGTTGAACCAGTGGAGCCGGTCACAGTGGTCCAGGGTTCCTTGGTGACGTTGACCTGTGAGGCGCGGGGCGTCCCCCCTCCCACTTTGACTTGGATGAAGGATGGCCAGCCGCTGTCCCTTCACCGCAACCTGCTGCTGGACGGACAGGAGACGCGGCTGCAGCTGCCCGACGTGGCGCCCTCAGATGCAGGGCTCTACAGCTGCGTGGCCAGTAACCAGGCTGGAAGCAGCACAAAGACCTTTAACCTCACCGTGCTAGGTAATCACAAGACATTTCATTAATTTAATAAAGTTATGCCATATACTAATTGAAGGAAATAGACACATACATCATAATGCTTTCTAATCCAGAGCCCCCGAAGATATCTAGCCACAGCTCCCCGGAGGAGCTGACCATCGCGGTGAACAGTCCCCTGGAGCTGGAGTGCTCTGCTGTGGGCGTTCCCCCTCCTACGCTCAGATGGCTCAAGGATGGTCGTCCCCTGGAAGGGACCGACATTGTCCAGCAGGATGGACGCTTTCTCAGGATTAGCAAAATTCAGGTGAATTAAAAAATTACATCATTTTACAATATCGCTGAGATTAAGCTCCACATGACAAAACTTTTATGTAAAAATTCCATCCATCTTACTGCATCGTTCTGAATCACAACTTGGAGCAGCAACAGAGAAGAGCGTCCCATAACTGTTACTGCACTGGAGGCCCTGTAGATTCATATTATTTGCCTAAATTAATTTCAGGTGTAGGTTATGGTCACTGGAGTGATGATCTGAAATTTAAGAGTGAATAACAGACTGTCTGCTATACAGCAGGAAAGAACTCCATCAAGAGAGAGCTTGGTGATGAAGCTGCTGACAGAAGTTAGCTCCTAAGAAGAAGAAATTCATGTCCCAGCAGTGCTTAGTTTACTGACATGACATGATTTTTGGGATCAAGAAAGTTATCACCCCCGTGCCACTCGGTGCAGCCAAAATGTGGAGTTGCCAGCGGAGCTTCAGCATTAGCATGCATCCGCTAAAGACTCAGTCGTGTGTCATCGCTGGTTTTGATTACAGTGATTCATTGGTCTGGAAGAATTTTTCACTGTGAAATTTACTGCCTGAGCTTTTCAAACAAGCCCTGGCAATATACGACAGCTAAACATGAGGTTTATTTGTATTTTGAGATTATAAACTGTTTGTTTTTATTTGTAACATATGGGAACGTTCTGAGTTACGATGGTGAAAAAAGGTGCAGAAAATAGCTCTTCCAGAACGTATATCAGTATACTCAAAATGCAGCAAGCCAAAAGGAATAAAGGACAGAAGCTTCAGCGGCATCAGCCTATGCCGTAGCATTGTCATGCGAGAACCACTCAAGATGATTAATGTTGTCTTTTTAAAGGTCGAGGACGCAGGTCTGTACACCTGTTTGGCCAGCAGCCTAGCAGGAGAGGATGGAAAAAACCACTGGGTCCGAGTTCAAGGTGACACATAGTGTTCTGGCGTATTGTTCATTGTTCATCATAGAAGAAATACGTCATGTCTCCCTCTCCCATACCTTCTCCCTCTACTTGATCTTCCCTCTGTCTTAACCTTTTCCACCTGGCTCTCATTTCTTTACTTAGCACTTCGTCTCTGTTCAAAATTAGAAGTCAAGGTACACCGGGACATTTTGTCACCTAAATTATCTGGGCGGTGTAACTTTGAAGCATGCATTACTCTCCGCTTGCAGTGCTGGTGAGTGTAACATCACCTAAATAGAGTCTCCATGATAATCAATGGTTGTATTGCTTTGCTCCAGTGCCACCAACCCTCCTTGGCTCTGGTGATGTGAGGACAGTGACAGTGCCTTCTAAGGGACACCTGACCTTGGAGTGCCTGGCGGACAGTGACCCCCCTCCTGATATAGAGTGGTACAAGGATGAGGTCAAACTGCAGGTATGAGCCAGGGAAAACAAAAAAAAGAGCCAGGATTACACTTTGCTTAAGTCATCTAGTCTGACTCACCTACCTCCCTGCTTTCTCTTTTCCTTCCCTGCTCCTGCTCTGGCAGCTGGGCGGTCGTATCCAGCGGCTGGCAGGCGGTCAGTACCTGGAGATACAAGAAGTCAGGCCTGAGGACAGCGGGCAGTACAGCTGTGTGGTCACCAACATAGCTGGAAGCAACAGCCTGTTTTTCACTGTGGAGATTCTCTGTATGTAATCACATAAGGTGGCACAGCCATCACATGAAATCAAAATAGCTGATCTGATGATACACATGGTAGACCTAGACCGTTACATGAATATGTCACTTTGTACCTTTCTAGTACCACCAGTAATAAAGGAGAGCAGTTCGGTGGTGACAGCGCACGTCGGCCAGGATGCAGTCTTACCTTGTGAAATCGAAGGGGACTCTTCTCCTACAGTCATGTGGAGGAAAGATGGCTTCCCTGTGATTCAGGATAACAAGTATGTTCCAGCCTTTTTGTTTTAACTTAACTCAGCTTAGTGCCAGTCAGTCTGTGTTACACCAGAGAGAGAGTCTCAAAAGGAAGATATTCCACCTACAGGCATATCTGGGGGGAACTCCAGGAGGCAACTTTGAAGGCTAAGAAAATTCTACAAAAGATAACATCCTTTTTTACTGTGGAGACAATTTGCAGACAGTGGTTAAGAAGATACACATTTCAATGTGCTTAGATGACTGAAATCTGGATCTGTTTAGGGAAAAAAAGCTTTTTCCCCTCTGGTTTTGCAAACAGTCAACATTACATAGCCGCAATGCTAGTGGAAATCTTTTGAAAGTGTCGTAGTTTTACAACCAGTGATTGAATGTGGCTACACTGGGCTGAGTAACAATAACAGCACTAATCTAGTTACTCGTAAATATTTCAAATCAACTGTCATGATCTCATGATTTTATACCATTTAGCTCCAGTGAGCGTCATGTGTTCGACTCTGTTTGGCAAACGCTCAGCACTGCCGCCTGATGTCCAAAAGACTGAACTGCACTCATTTTTTTCATCTCACTGCAGTCGATGGCTATGATTTGGTTTGGTCTATAGGCTTTGGTTATACTCCTCAAAAGTCAGAAAGCACAGTAAATCAAAATAGATCTTATTGTGAACAATTTCCTAGTTTGAGTTTGACTGGATTATGTGTTTTGGCCCTGATGTTTGGCTTGAATGCACTAATTGGCTTGATGAAGGCACTATGATTAGAAATCAAAGGGCCAAACTATGAAAGACCATAACTACTACACAAGCTGTCTGATTTTAATGAAACTGCATCTTGTTTATGACTAAATGACCACATGTATCATTATTCTATATTATTTGTGAGCACATTCACAATTAGGGAACAGACTCTTTACCTGGTCTGATGGAGAGAGCTAATGTGACTATTATTTTGTGGATTCAGCATATTGTGTATGTGTTTCAGGTATACTATGTTAGCAGAGGGCTCCTTGCGTATACACGGGGTTCAGCTGAGTGACGCTGGCCGCTACTACTGCACTGTTTCCAACCAGGCTGGCTCAGATCACCGGGGACTGGATCTGCGGGTGTTTGGTGAGTAGAGCATTTATAACTGAGAGTTGCTTGAATTTCACAGTGGTGGTAGTGTTCTTGCTGTGGTGAAACACGTCACACAATGAGACACAGTGTGCTTCACATGCCTGTCCAGCTGAATTTGTGCTGTCTTCCATCAGTGGGTCCTTCAATCAGCCCGGGTCCATTCAATGTGACAATAACCACAGGGGTTAGAGCGGTGCTGAGCTGTGAGACCACAGGTATCCCTGCACCTACAGTGTCTTGGAAAAGGAATGGCACTCCACTAGACATGAACCAGCAGCCTGGTGCTTACAGGTAAAGATGGAGCTATAGATGTACGTTCTTTGAACAGGTGCTATGCATGTAGATCAGATAGCCATAAAGACTTCAAACGGAATACTTTTCTGTCCAGGTTACTGTCTTCTGGGTCCCTGGTCCTTTCCTCACCATCGAGTGAGGACGAAGGCTACTTTGAGTGCACTGCTGTCAATGATGTCGGAGAGGAGCGCAGGGTCATTGAGGTCATCCTGCAAGGTATTTGATTTGTGCTTTGTACAGCGCATAGACTGTGACGAATCATTTCGAATGGTTGAACTGATGAATTGATTCGTTTTTTTTCCCCCCGTTGTTGTAGTTCCACCATCGATTGAAGATGACGTCACGACAGTCATGGCTGTGAAAATGTCTCCTGTGGTGTTGCCCTGTCATGTACAGGGACGGCCTCAGCCCACTGTCACCTGGACCAAGGGTGGAGCCAAACTGGGCTCCAGAGGAGGAAGTTACCGTGTCCTGCCCACTGGTAAGACAAGTTGTCCAGGGCTCTGTCAGTCTTTTGATTGGGGTTTTAGGGCCACTGGTAAAACACGGTCTATTGAGTAATATCATAGGACCGGCAATATGGCTTTCCTCATCAAATTTAACATTAAATAATTTCTGTCATCATATCTGTTTAGGGGTGTTGGAGATAACCGCTGCTCTTCCAAGCCATGCTGGCAGGTACACTTGCTCAGCCCGTAACCCAGCGGGAGTTGCCCACAAACATGTCTCTCTCACTGTGCAAGGTGAGTGCAAGTTATGTCTTGTATTGTTCATGGTAAACCACAAACCCATATAGTATATAACAAGGTATTTGTCTTGTCAGAGCCCCCAGAGATTAGGCCAATGGCAGAAGAGGTACAAGTGGTGTTGCATCATGGAACTGTTCTACCTTGTGAGGTTCAAGGCTTCCCCAGACCATCTGTCACCTGGCAAAGAGAGGGCGTTCCCATAGCAGCAGGTAACAGTATAAGACAATTGCATAACCTTGAACACGCTGTGTCAAACAGAGAAGTACAAACACCCTAGATGCTGACAGTGACTTAAGTATTGCTGTTGTTTCACAGGTCACAGACTGGCTGTGCTTTCAAATGGAGCTCTGAAGTTCTCTCGCGTCACACTGGGTGACGCTGGTACCTACCAGTGCCTGGCACAGAATGAGGCTGGCATCGCTGTGGGCAGGACCAAACTAGTTCTTCAGGGTAACACAGTTTTCTTTAATCTTGCAGAAAGGAGGCAATTTGTGAATACTTGTTCATTTTCAGCTTGTCATATCCTGATTAGAGATAGCATCACAAAACCAAAGGTTATTTTGATCCTCAAAACAAATAATACCTCCTTATCTGGTGAATGGTCCTTTAATAAGACACTTCAGTAAGTCTTGTCTGCAGTGGATGCACCACAAATACTTCACCCTGCACTTGAATTTTGTAGTCAGATGTATGTATTTATGTCTCTGTATATTTACAGTTCCACCGGTGCTGAGCGTGCCTCGTGTGGACTACACTGCTGTGTTGGGCCAGCCGGTCAGTCTGGAGTGTGCAGCTGATGGGCAGCCTCAGCCTGAAGTTACTTGGTACAAAGAGAGGAGGCCTGTGCTGGATGGTGCTCACATACGTATCTTTGGCAACGGGACGCTGACAATTACTGCCACCCAGCGCAGTGACGCAGGCCTGTACACATGCACCGCCAAAAATCTCGCCGGCAGAGCCAGCCATGACATGAGGCTGGCTATTCAGGGTTAGTCAATACTCTTTAAAGGAGCAATCCACCCACAATACAAAAAAGATGTTTTCCCCCTTGCTCATAGTGCAATCTATTCATCCAGATAGTTTGTGTGATTTGGCGAGGTTTCCAGTCTGTCGCAATCTTCCATGTCTCACTTCACCCCAGTACAATAGGGCTGGATAGGTATTGTTTTGTTGAGCTCAATCCATCAAAAATTTACATGTGAAAAACTCCACAGCTCTTTCCAAAAACTACAACACACGGATACCTGGCGTAATCCACAGCTCTCTGGAGCGAATATTTTAGTCGGGGACTATTTCTTGCCAAAGAGCACTGGCAAACCGTAGCTATATGCCCCCAAAGAATAAGCATTAGAGGTAGATAGAGGAAAACCTCACCAAATCACACAGGAACTACATGGACACATAGCACTAGCACTGCACTAGTTATAAGTGGAAATATAACTTTTTTGTATTTTGGATGAACTGCTCCTTTAAAATAATCCAAACATTGAATACGCATGTTCATATTGAATGGTTGTACTGATTAATCAATAATGAACTCCCATTTCAGTGCCGCCAATGATTCCTGCTGGGCAGACGGAGCTGTCAGTCATCCAGGGATTCCAGGCCTTGTTGCCATGTGCTGCCCAGGGTTCACCAGAGCCCAGAGTATCATGGGAGAAAGATGGCAGCATTGTGCCCAACCATCCTGGCAAATTCACTGTCCTGCGATCAGGGGAACTGATTATTGAGAGGGCTGAGGTATGACAATCTGTCATTCATATTCATCACCTGAGCGTAAAATGCAATCTTTGTCTAGGTTTGTGACTAAGACAAGTTCTGATTACTTTCCCCACACAGCCAGGGGACGGTGGCGTGTTCACCTGTGTAGCCACCAACGCAGCAGGTTCTGTGAGACAAGACATCCGCCTGTCCATCAACATGAGGCCTGCCTTCAAGGAGTTGCCAGGCGACGCCACCTTGAACAAAGGTCAGAGTCTGGTCTTGTCCTGCCACGCTCAGGGAACACCCACTCCTGTCATCTCCTGGACTGCCAACAACAGCCCCCATCCAGGTACTCCACATTTCTATCTATTTCTCTTGTAGAGGTGGTACAATACTTAAATACTTCAGAGTGGTTTGGGACTAAGTATCACAGTAAACCCAAACCCTACTGTTGGTGCTGTGATACCAATAATTGTATCATTATGTTCAGTATTCATGCTCCACACGGGACAACCGCTTGTGTTCTGATAAAAATTAAATTCAATTGTCCATACTGTTAAAGCTATAATGCTGAGTTAATGATGATTAAGCCTATTACCTACCAATAAAACTCCTTGCATTTACTATAGCTACATTAGCAGACTTCAGACTTCAGATTTCTACTGGAGTTGTATAATTGAATGATAGAATTATACAATTATCCTCTGATGATTCCATAAGTCTTGTCAAAATTGTTTTTCCTTTGGAGAAGATTCAAGGGTTTTCCCCATAGCGACCCATAAGTATATTTTCAAGCAGTATTTAATTTACTGCCAGAAGAGGGAGACAAATCATACAGAACTGAAAAGTTCCACACTGCAGGTTGAATGGGTTAATTAGCTTGTGCTTGTGCCGTCTTGTCACACTGCTGATATTGCGGGATAAATTGTGTTATTGTGACAGCTGTGCTCACTGTCAGTTTTAACGTGAGCCATGTTATGCATTGATTCATCTGGCACTGTTGAACAAAATGGTTTCTCTCCCAGGTGCCACTGTCGATGAGGCTGGCAGGAGCTCTTTGGTCATTGAGAATGTGACTATGAGTGATGCTGGGACCTACGTGTGCATAGCAGAGAACAGTGTGGGCTCCATCAGGGCGCTTTCCTTTGTCCGCATCAGAGGTGAGCAGTCAGCCAGTGATCAGCAAAGGCCACTCATTTAACTTTCCACATTTGTTGATGACAGTGATCTATGGATTATAAATGGTTGCCATGGGTTTTCTCTCCAGAACCTCCAGTGTTGAAGGGTGAGGCCCACATGTCTCAGACAGTCAGCCAGGGTGGCACTGCTATGCTAGACTGCCCCGTCCATGGAGACCCCAGCCCCGTCCTCCGCTGGCTACGAGACGGAAGACCCCTCCTCCGTTCCCTCCGAATGCAAACCCTTCACAATGGCTCCTTAGTCGTCTACAGCATCACCGTAAATACAAATCTCACTTCAAAGCTCCATTTTACAAGCAGTCACCCTAGAAATGATGTTATGTCGAAGTCACATCAGTCAAATTCTACATGTTTTAGTTTCTTCAAAAAGTATTCATGGATAAAAAGGGTTTTAGGTCTTGGAAAACAATAAAGCAGAAGTCAGGTAAGTACAAAAGCCTGCCCAAGCTTCATCTGCAGTCCCCTTGGGGGGAGGAACAGTGTGTGACTGTCCTGTGGCGTCCTGCTCTCACCTAAATCAGATTGGAAGCAGTTCAGTCAGAGAGGCTAACAGCATTAGCAGCAGAAGGAGAGGAGGAACAGAGAGCTGGATGTTCCCAGACTCTGGCCCTCTTTCCTTAGCCTGTAACCTTGTTAAGTCTCTAACTGATGCTGTAATTGCACACCCTGCAGCTGAGGCTTTCTCACAGACAGATGACTCTCCTTCCCACAGAGTGCTCTAATGTGAAATTTCCTCTCTCTGGCCCAATAATGACTATTATGACAAACAATTTAATGGAATAAACTCTCAATTGCCCAGAAGAAAATGTCAGCTCTTAAGTATGAAAATGTTAAGCAAGTACGTGTACGTTCTTAGACACTCTGTTCTCCCAGAGGTCTATGAGTCTATCAGAGGGGCAATGATAATTGTTCCTCGAAGTGGGAATGAACTCTTAAAGTGTCAATCTCCTCCACTTGGTTTTTTTTATAGGCTGGAGATGCAGGAGAGTACCAGTGTGTGGCTGAGAGTGAAGCTGGAACAGCTGAGAGGACCATCACCCTCAAAGTCCAGAGTGAGTTCTCTGCCTATAAATACGTGCACCGAAAATAGAACATGAAATGAATAAAACAAAACTCATACATACACTGGCACAAATACACATGCCTGCACAAATACGAAACACACTAATAATAGAACACAAACTCTCTACACACACTGACTTGCATTCACGGCCAGAATTTCCCTTCTATTGTCTATTTCAGATAATTATTTGCACATTTATTGTTTTTGTCTCCTTCGTCTCTGTTCATTTCTGCTGTCATCTGATTTCTGCGCTCATTTCCAGGTG
This sequence comes from Holocentrus rufus, assembly GCA_900302615.1. Taxonomy (NCBI): domain Eukaryota; kingdom Metazoa; phylum Chordata; class Actinopteri; order Holocentriformes; family Holocentridae; genus Holocentrus; species Holocentrus rufus. The sequence continues at coordinate 53,386 of OMLF01010465.1, forward strand.
TCTCTAGTTGTTACCTTGATTTTTTAGCTCCCTTGATCTTGTTTTGAACAGAGATATTTTTGTACGCCCCTTGGGATTTCTTTTCTCAGTCACACAGTTTGTATTTATTCTCTTTTTTTCCATTTTTTATGATTATTACTGTATGTGCAATAGACTAAACCGAAAACCTCATAACAATTATTCCTCCACCTCTCTCTCTCTGTTTCTGGCCCAGTCAATGGAGGCTACTCCAACTGGGAGGAGTGGGGTCCCTGCAGCAGCACCTGCGGACAAGGCTTCCAAGAGCGAATCAGATTATGCAACAACCCAGAACCAGCCAATGGGGGGCGATCGTGTGACGGCCCCAGTATCGACTCGAGGAAGTGTCAGACTGGTCTCTGCCCAGGTACGACTGACATTGTGTCTGCTGTTCTTCCCTTCAGACGGCTGCTGATTTGTTAATGTCATTGCTTCAGCGGTTCTTAATCAGTGCAATGTATGACGGATGCTTGCTGATATCCTGCGCAAGGTGAAATTGGGGATAAGCTATTTATATGCATTGTCACATCCTGCAAGACACCAAATGTCCTTGTGTAAATAAATGAACAGAATATTCCGAGTGTTACCTTGGAAGCAGAGTTTACACCGACCACAAATACTGAAGTTTGCATGCCTCAATACCCTGGCTAATACTGATATTAACAATAGCAAGCACATTTTCCACAGTCCAGACATGAGCTTATTGGTATTATTGCAGAATGGAACGCGATACGGCATTTAGTGGACATGTGTCAGCTTGTAAAAATGCAGCATTCAAGTGCAAACTCACTCAATAAGCTCAATAAGCGACCATGCTGACCAATTCTCTATGCATTCATTGGGCTTGGTCATGAAAGGTGAGGCTCCCCGCAAGGCCCGAGGGAGCCTGATAGGCATGGTGAATGAGAGGGAGTTCGGTGTGTCCTTCCTGGAGGCCAACATCACAAACAGCGTGGACGAGGGTACCAGCACCCTGCACGCACACCTGGACAATGTCCCTCCCAGTGTGGGTGAGTACACACAAATGTAGATTTAGTCTGGAAAGAAAAGTTTCCAAGTGATTCCTATGCTGCTTCTCATAGAACAATTTGTGTTATGAGGCTTGTGTGTGTATTGTATGTCCCAATGTATTGGCGAAAGTTTACCCACTTCTGTTATTTGGAGAATAGAGTTTATCCTCCTTTTTAGGATTAAGTAAATCTTTCTGACTTAGATGTACTTTGTTTAAATTTCCAGATTTTTCTTTTTATTTATAATAGTCTTTGTTTAACTTAAAAAGACCA
>OMLF01010465.1:54706-87415 GCA_900302615.1 Holocentrus rufus
TGACTCCTATGATGCTTCTCATAGAACAATTTGTGGTTTGAGGCTTGTGTGTATATTGTATGTCCCAATGTATTGGTGAAACCATTCTCAGTTTAAACCGAGTTTACCCACTTCTGTTATTTGGATAATAGAGTTTATCCTCCTTTTTAGGATTAAGTAAATCTTTCTGACTTAGATGTACTTTGTTTAAATTTCCAGATTTTTCTTTTTATTTATAATAGTCTTTGTTTAACTTAAAAAGACCACCCTGTACCCACCTACATTTACCACTACATCTCTGAATAAGCTGACAAGGTGAATCTCAGTACAAGCTATAATTTGTTATTCATTCCACCCACTAAATTCACTTCAGGCAGAGAGACGGATATGGCAACAGGACTTTAAAAGACCTGAAACAAATGTTAAGACATGGATTATGAAAAAGCGGTTGCAGCTCAAATGATTTGGGATATGATCCTACCTTTGCGTATCTCTCTGTGGTTGTGCAAGATGCATGAAGCTCTGATGCTGTTGTGTTCCAGGTCCGTTGCTGCGGGTGCTGGTGTCTGTGTTTGCTCCCATCTACTGGACCACTGTGCTGCAGAGCGGAGCCACCAAGAACGGCTACTCGTTCACCCAGGGCCAGTTCAGACAGGAGTCTCAGCTGGAGTTTGAGACCGGTTAGCATTATAACTAGATTCATTTTCATATGTAACATCCAGCATAACAATAATATGTGTTGGCCAAATATAATTATAAATATTAAGCTTTTGATTGACCATGATAAGCTAAATCATGCCTTAAAAGAGTTTTGGGGGGATTGGTGTCAACCTACTTTTAAAGTGATAATATAGACTGATGCTGCCAGATTTATTTTTGGAACTATCTCAAGTGAGTAATCACATATTTATCAGCCGCTCAGTGTTTTTTTTTTTTTTTTTAGATGTACTGTCTCCTCTTTCAAACCACCTCCACTTCCTATGGAGACAGGGAAAGTCCCTGGTAGGAGTTTCCAGGGGCTGGTTACTTGTCTTATTTTGTGTTATGTTATTTTTGCTATGTGATATACAAGGAGCACCAGAGCAAATACATTATGTATGTCAAAGATGAAATGATGAATAATTTTAGTGTGTATATTAACAGGTATATAGACCAATGGGGCAAAATCTGAAGACTTTGTGTATTCTTTTATCTCTAACCTTTGAGTCTCCTCAGGAATGCTCTTCTGCCTCTGTAGTTTACACAATAACCAGCAGGTGGCATTGTACTCTGATTGTTATATGAGTTCAAAAATGACAACAATCGTTTCTCAACAGTTGCAGCATGACCTCCTGTGTTTTTAAATGAGCGATGACATTTTTCGTCTCTACATTCACCCAGGGGAGATCCTCCGTTTGACCCACGTGGCCAGAGGTCTGGATTCTGAGGGGGTTTTACTCATTGACATCGTAATCAACGGATTTGTCCCTCCTTCCTTATCAACTTCTCATCTGAATCTGCAGGTGTGTGTGTGTGTGTGTACTGCAATCTCAATCACGCCTTACTGAAGAATATGGTGCTCAGATCACTCCTCCTCAATTCCTGTGACCTAATTTCGATTTCTGTCTTTCAGGACTTTGATGAGTCATATGTGCAGACAGGCCAAGGGCAGCTGTACTCGTGGTCATCGCAGGCCCACCAGAGAGGAGGAAACCCAATGGTTCTGCGCTGTAACCACACCATTATTTATGAGGACCAGGAGGAGCGCCAGGGGCCCCTGCTGCAGCTGTTGAAGGTCTCCGGGTTGAATAGCGTCTACAACATGTTTACTCTGAGTTTGGACTTCCACATCACTGCCAGCCTTCTCATACCAGGTCGAAGATTTACTGATTTAACAGTACGCTATCATTAGATCACAGTGTATGTTGGATGTGAGCGTTGAAACAGCTCATAAACTGAACATAGTGGTCTTTGTTTGCAGATGGTAATGGAGAGACATGCCCCAAAGGCTTCATTCTAGACACAGCCTCCTACTGTGCTGGTATGTTTCCTTTCTTTTTATCTGTTTCTTCGATCTTTTGGCAACCCTTTGACTTTAAGATTATGAATCATGAAGAGACCTGTTTTATCACTCCGTGTTGAATGTGTTGTCATTATCAGATGAGGATGAGTGTGCACTCCAGTCTCCCTGCTCTCATACGTGCAACAACATCATGGGAGGCTTTTCCTGCGCCTGTCCTTCTGGTTTCACCATCTCCACCGAGTCCAACACCTGCCAAGGTCAGACTACCAAAACGGGCCCACTCAAGTTTTTAATTTTTATTTATTTATTTTTTAATACAGATATATTCAGCTTCTTTGTGACCCAGTATACAGTACAGGACACATTCATATTTATTTACTCATACGTACATGGGCGTGTATGTACATGTCAAAAATGATATGATATATGAAATAGAGAAATTTATGAACTGTGTAACTGGGATGCTTCACTTCCAGCTGTCCGTAAGCCCTCATTCTTGCTTCCCCTCTCCTAATTCCCACCCGTATCAGAGTGTGAATCTTCAATTTGGCGTCTCACATGTGTGTCTCATGGTGCAGATATTGACGAGTGTGCCCAGGGCTCCCACATGTGCCACTACAACCAGCAGTGTGTCAACACGGTGGGAACGTACCGCTGCCAGGCCAAGTGTGGCCCGGGATTTAAACCCAGCGCCATGGGAACGAGCTGTGAAGGCAAGCCTGTTAATCACAATTAAGCTATCCAGTCCACATTCTGTATCAATACTTAACTTTTCTGCTGTAGCAGTGTGCTTACATTCTATTTCCCCCTCCCTGCTGAATCTTATTACTTTTTCTGCTGCAACAACCTAATTTCCCAGCAGGGATCGATAAAGTTTCATCTTATCCCTTATCTCATAAATTCAGCCTCCGACAGTCAATCAATGAAGCCTGATCTATCAGTGATGTGTTTCAGATGTGGATGAGTGCCAAGAATCCTCTCTCTCCCCGTGCCAGCATCAGTGTCTCAACACCCTGGGCTCCTACCGCTGTATCTGCCACCCTGGATACCAGCTGTCAGGACACCGCTGCATTGGTCAGTCAGGAAAACAAAAACAACAACACACTGGCATAATTGCAAAGGACCTGTAAAGCATTTGGAAATGTCCTAATTCAAACAAGACCTGCTTCTTTTTGTGCCTTTAGAGAAATACCAACAACAAATGCAAATCTTCTGTCTCAAAAAAGGAAATGGACAAGTACTGTCTATGGAAATATGACTGTATGTCCCCAATTAGCCATAAACAATTCATGGAATTACATTTCCCCAATAATTATACAACCCTGTCTTAGTCCTCAAAGTGCTGCTTTTGTTGGAGCTCCCTTTGCCACATAGGTGCCAGAGTTTAAGAGACAATAGATAACAGTTCTATTGTTATGATTGTCCATTTGCAGACATCAATGAGTGCATGAGAAACGTGTGCCCGGCTCACCAGCAGTGCCGTAACACCGAGGGAGGATACCAGTGTTTCGACAGTTGTCCAGCTGGCATGACCAAAGCAGAGAATGGAGCCTGCATGGGTAAGTGGTTGTCACACCTAATTATTTATCCACTTTCTCTTTTTAAAGGTGCCACATGTTGCATTTTAACATCAGTGAATCATCAAATCACCACACTGATGTTGAGACATTCGTGCAGGGGTGGGCAAGCAGGACTTCACCAGCTGTTTCCATTGATTAGTTCCTTCTGTCTGATTGAAGGACTGCTAATTATTAAAATCAACTAATGTAGTCTATGTTAGCATAATTGCCATAAACAAAAAATTAAATGACATTGTGCGCTGCCAGATTGGATTTCAGGGGGTGTACTGGATTGCTTTACAGCACAAGAGCGGTAGAGGGCGCTGTTCTCCCAGCACAGCAGCTAAAGCTTTCAGAGTTGGTTTTTTTTGCAGTGGTAGATGGTGGAACAAGTGAAGGGCCGATGGAAAAATCACCATATGTTTATGCTCTTCTTAGAGCCAAGGGGGAAACCTTTGACCAGAGAAGCAAAGACCCTCTTTACAACAGGAAGGGATGGGGTCTCTGGGAAATATGGTCTTAATTTTGAGAAAAACTAGCACTAACAATAGCCCTGGTGTGAGATAGAGAGTACCACTCATTTAAGCTGTGGTCTCATTTCTTTATGGTAATTATGGTATCACAGTTAATTTGACAATGATGTCTTGCTACACATAGTGCCTTTAAAATATGATAAACTTAATCAGTGGTACAAATACAATGCAAAGATTATTACATGTGCTGATGCTAACTGCATATTTTTCAGACATTGATGAGTGCCAGGATGGAAGTCACATGTGTCGCTACACTCAGATCTGTCAAAACACCATCGGAGGTTATGGCTGTATTTGTCCTAGAGGCTACCGATCCCAGGGAGTCGGCCTTCCATGTTTGGGTAGGACACTTATCTGTCTTCTGATGCACTGGGCCTTTAAAACTCTAAATGGAGACATACAGGAAGTGAAAATGAGAGCTTGAGGTTTGTTTTGCATTTCAGACATCGATGAATGCCTTCAGACACCAAACCCATGCGCCCACCAATGCCGCAACGTGCCTGGTAGCTTTAGGTGCACGTGCCCCCTGGGGACTGTGCTGCTTGGTGACGGGCGTTCTTGTGCTGGGTTAGAGCGAGGACAGACCTTCACCAATGGGACCCGTGTCAGGGCCAGACTTCGCCCACAGCTGGTGTCATCTCTAGGCAGGCCCATCCTGTCCCGTAGTCACGGGGTGTCCCGCATTACTAGGCAGAGCTGTCCTGTGGGTTACACTAACAGAGATGGCACGTGTGTTGGTGAGTGTTTATTAAAATTGCACAGTAGAGCATCTTCCTGGGGTGTTTGCAGGGTACTACCAGTTCACTAGTACTGCAACCAGTCTCTTTTTATTTATAAATAAAGCCCAGCAAAATTACAAATTTGATGTTTATTGTAGATCTAGCTGACCAACAATTTAAAAATATGTGGCATACATGAGAATCTATGACCTGGGGATGAGTTTGCACCCTGTTCTTTCCTTTTCTGTCCTTTTTTCATTGATCATTGCTTCTCTGTGTATACCCAAAGTCCAAATCAAATACCTCTTTGTTTCCTTCAGTGTCTCACTTACATGCTCATGTTGTTGTTGTTGCCCTCTATACAGACGTGGACGAGTGTGTGCTGAGGAAGCCATGTCAGCATGAGTGTCGAAACACTGTTGGCAGTTTCCAGTGCCTCTGTCCCCCAGGTTACCAGCTCTTACCCAATGGCAGGAACTGTAAAGGTAAGGATCTTGCAGCCTGTAGTTTCATCCTGCATTGACATTAGAACAGTTAAGACATCCTATCCTCTGCCTCCAGACATAGATGAGTGTGCAGTTCAAGGGATCCAGTGTGGACACAACCAGATGTGCTTTAATACCCGAGGGGGATACCAGTGCCTGGATACACCCTGCCCTGCATCCTATCAGAGAGGAGGAAGCCCAGGGTAAATAGCCTGACTCAATTATACAGTGATTATACGGTGATTTTAATATGAAGATCAGGCACATGTTGCTAATTAATAGCTTCAGATATCTGTTAGGTGCATGCACATATTGCATGGTATGTATTTTCATGTTATTGTAGCGCTACAGTATTAGCCATATTACTCTTAAGATGATGGTGTGTTAGTGATTCTTTGCTGTTTCCCGTTGCCCTCTAACAGGACTTGCTACAGGCCCTGCTCTCTGGACTGCGCTGCAGGAGGCTCTCCTCTGCTCCTGCAGTACAAGCTGCTCACTCTCCCCTTTGGCATCCCAGCCAATCACAATGTGGTACGACTGTCAGCTTTCTCGGAGTCTGGGATCCTGCAGGACCGCACGTCCTTCACCATCCTTGAGCAGGAGGGGGAGACGGGGATGATGGGCCAAGTGTTTGGCATCCGAGATGAGGCGGGCAGGGGCATCATCTTCACCCTGCGTGCCCTGGACAGGTCGGGCCTCGTGCGGCTCAAGGTGCAGGCCACCACCCTCTCTGCACAGGGCCGAATCACCTACCAGAGCATCTTCATCATCTACATTTCCATCTCTGTGTACCCCTACTGAACCAACATGCTGTTTTACAACTGACTGTGCCCCTACGTGGCCTCTGGGTGCCTCTCACCCACCAGGGCAATTGCCCAAAGCCCGGTGCCTGGGAAACAATAGGCCACAACAAGAAGCTCCTATAAATTAGAAATTAAGGCAAACCATAAGTAATTCGGTGGATCTCATGGAGATATGCACCCTGAACTGTGACTGAAATGAATTGTGGGGACATTTTTGTAAAAGACCCTATTCTTTAAAAAAAAAAAAATGTTTAGTTTGGTTAAATTAATTTTACAGGAGAGCCTCATCTGTCTGAGACATCTGAACTGATTGATTAACCAAACGGGTTTATTGAACAAAATATGAGTTTTGTTCATTTCCAGAGCAATATAGACCCTTTTTGGGGGGAGAAAACTGAAGCTCATCTTTTTAATCAGTATTTGTTGAATGCAGTCTGTACAAATGTGCAGCCAAGCACTGAACTTTCCTACTAGCCTTCAAAAAGTAACAATTTGCTTTACTGTTTTGCTATTTATCATGTTGTAAGAGTGCGTGTCATACTTTGAAATCCTTTTGGGACAAATTCCTCCATATAACAAAAATACTCTGTTTGCAGTCAACATTTCGAAATGACCTGTATTTTGACATGCAGTTACAAGACTTCCTATTGCAAATGAAATTGTACATGATGTTTTAACACATACCAGTTCCCCCCCTAGTATTTTAATTTATTTATGTCATCTGGACATTTCATTAATTCAAACAACTTCCAGTCACAGAGGGTTTGAATTAATGAGCTTCTACTGTCACTGCAATGACAAGGCCTGCAATGATTTTAATGTTCCAGTGGCTTGAAGCTAATTATGTTGTGAAAACATAACAGGTGTGATAGTGTTTCATCTATCTCTATTACGTGTTTTTATATTCTTTTTAAATCATCATTTTTATCATGTAAAAATTGAAAGGTGCTATTCTGAATGTACTTGAGTGTCTTTGAGTTAATTGACTTCACTGAAGCAGTGATTCTGATATTGCAAGAAATAAACAGGTACCAGGCAATGTTGTTTGACCTTTTAGTCAGAGAGAAGCAGAGTTTGGTCGTACTTATCTGCCAGTCTGCCTTGCAGCATTGTGGTTGGAGCTTGTTCTCAATTTTCTAACTGCTAAAGGAAGTGGATATAAATATACAAACCACAAGACATCCACACGGTGTAAAAATATAGGTCCAGTGTTCACTCTCCTCTTGAAGATGAGAATGAAACCTTTCAGTGTTGCTGTAAATGGATGTAATGTCTAGTCGATCAGGAAATAAAATGGACAACAAACATACAGCCTTGTTTTTTTGTTGTCTAAGTTATAGCCCTATCCTAATCATAATTTATCTTGATTGTACTCTGATGTAGAACCTGCCATAACATTTCACAAACAACATTTTCACAATCATATTTGCTGCACAGCTGACAAATGCCATTACTGCAACCATTTGTTACTAAACCAAGAGGGAACATACCAGCTCAGGCACAGCAATTTGGAACCAGAAATATAAAATCACTAGTTTAACAGTTGCACTGAAAGGGAGATTTTTTATTTTTTCAGTATAACCTTTGTTGATCTCTGTTGTTTCATGAATGAATAATCTTTTAGGGCTTTTTTTTTGCCCACTTTGACTGATTATTATTTCGAGCAGCTGCAGCGAACTGAAAATAGTCTCATTTATGTTATGGTGTGATTCTTGCCTGGCTGCACCATATCCTGTTTATTTGATCTGTTTGATCTACAAGTGGAGCAGTAACATCAGTCTAATTTTTTTTTTATTTTTCATTATTTTTTAAAAATTATTTTTTCTCTTTTCTTTTCTTGTGTTATTATTGGCTCAGTTTTTTTAATCGACTAGTTTTAAACACTTACTATTGCTGGAAAACAGGACAAATTTCATATTTATTATTCACATGCATATCCGTTTTATTCTTTATCTTCCTCCTCATCTGATGACTTCTAGTCTACTACTAATTATACTACAACCATCACTACTTGTACATCTCCTTAAACAATAAAATGAGGTCTCTTGAACTTACTGAATATAACAAAAGAAAAAAAAGAGGTTTCAGCCAGATAATAGCTTTAAGATTACAGCAAAAACATTCAGTGCAAATATAGGCATGTTTGACACAACTTGGGTCTGACATTGCAGTTATAAAACATGGCTCATTCCACTTAGGACAGTCCTACTTGTTGTAAAACTTTGTCCACTTTTGGAACCAGATCAAAGTCCCATAGCCTCTTGTCCACAAGCAGCTGCTCTTTCGTCAGGCTCCCTTGCAGAGGGACTCGGACGTGCACTATCCTGCACACATCGGGATCCACGTAGACGGTCTCTGCCCATGTCTTCAGGACGCTGTGGACTGACGTCTGCTCCACCTCTCGAGGGTTGATTATCAGCTTGGCAGGGTTGAAGACAGAGTCCCTCGATGGCTCTCTGTATATGTGCTCCAGGATGTTTATCCCCGGGATGTTTTGCCACTGTGGCAGCTTAAATCTTCCACTGTCATCAAACTGGGTTTTGGGGAAAATATGGTTTGTGATGACAAAGACGCCCACTCCAGGCTGCTCCTGTTCAAGTGTTTCCATCATTTGCTGCAGATTGTCATGTTTATACGGCATGATGATTTCATCTATGTCATTAAGTAGTAGATACTTAGTCTGGTACATGCTCCTGTAGATGCATTCATTCAGAGTGGTAAGCTGCCCGTAGTAATGGAGATCCCCTGGATGTTCTGGAAAATTCCAGCCTTTGGATGGCTTAAGGAAGTGGTCGATGGGCCACTGAACTATCTCCAGTATGTCCTCCTGCTTGTAGTGCAGCAGCACTCGTTCCAGCTCTGGACCGCAGCTGCTGTTGTAGATCACCACCCTCTGCACACCCAACAGCTTGTAAATCTCCATGGTTTGGACAAACTGGAGGACGTTGTTGTAGCCACCGAACAGGTTCGAGATGCACACAGTGAAGTTGTAGCGGAATGAGGCAGTGCTGTCTTTGTTTCTGATAGGAATGAAGTTCTGGTGCTGGTTCTCTAAGATGTTAGCATGTGTTGAAATAGCGACGTGTGTGGTGTTTTTCAGAGGCTGACTACTACACAGCACATCTGTGGTCACAAATGGGTACCCGAAATGGTCACTATGCATGTCAATATGGGCTGGATGTCCAATAGAGCAGCTATGCTGATAATGGAAAATGCAGTAAAGTGACTGGAGCTCATCTCTTTTCATTATGCCAATGATCCGAGTTGCACCATTCAGTCTGTGGTCTTTGTAGGCAGAAACCATCAGATGCTTGGTGTTTATAATTGGTGTTAACATTTGCTTGCTTAAAAGCACTGAGCATGATGTGTCGGATGGGTAACTGCTTAAAAATGACCACGAAATGTATGTTGATGAAGCAACGATAAACGTCAGCGCCACAAATGTCCATTTCCACTTGTTCCTCTTCTGAATCCAATTGAAGTGGTTCAACATCTATGTAGATGTGGGGGGTGGGGGGGGAAGAAAGAGTTCAGTTCAATTTCTATTGACTGTGCTTATCAACGTAGAGAGTCAGATGCCCTATCTCTGTCACAGTCACCCAAGGGTCATCTAAAGTGATTTGAATTCATTCACCCCACACTTCACAAATATTCTAATAAAAGCAGCACTTTCATTTTACGTTTCTTAAATAATGCATGTATCACTTGTCTTGGCTCCAGATCCAATACACTTCTCTGTTACGCTTCAGTATTACTTGCAAACTTTTTTCTCTTCACACACTAACAAACACTGCTCCTCTTGAGTTGAGAATACCAGTGACTGAATATGATTAAGCTCAAGAAAGCACTGAGAGTTATGTGACATTATTTGGTTCATATACATACAGTATTTTCTTATGTCTGAGCATTTCAAACTAAATTGGCCTTTCAAAGTCACGCATGAAAGATGATAAGACATGAAAACATCAGTGTGTGCTTAAATTCTCCACAATATTAACCAAGTTATAATATTATCCACAGCTGTTATGTCAATACAATTGAATCAACGATGCTATAGGAAATGTTGTGATATATATATATATATGATAGTGTACTCACCTTCACTGATCTTTAAGCCCTCATGCGTCCAAAGTGTTGAGAGGCCACATGCGTTTTGGCGAAAACTGAGGAAGTAAAAAGGCTGGGGCAGAACCTGTGCAGAGGCATAGGTTCTCCTAAACCTTCTCCTAAGCCTGTTCTCTGTCTCAATTTGTCTTTAGAAAGTAATGGCAACATTCTGAAATGCAATTTGTATAAATAACTATCCAGTCCGTATACAGATGATGATTTCTCAGTCATTGCCATTTCAGTCCAGTTCACAGTTCACAGGCTATGTTTAACTAATGGCTCACATCCCAGTCCATTTTCCAGTAAATGCTGTATCAAAACAAATTTGAATAGCAGTGGCTGAGCATATGTGTATCCAAACATGAAAAGATTCTGCCCAGCCAGCATTTGCAATGTGATTGATGGTAAACTTGAGGATCAGCCAAGAGCATGGAGAGAGGGCTTTTGTCTCTGTCACACAATGGGCGGGGCATTAGATGAAAATGAGCCTCATTCTTATCTGTTTTGGCCTTTGTGATTGAGTTATGACATGTTATATGGGAAGTAGGCTGGGGGCTAAAACCACCATTAGCTTCTTGGGTCTTGCATCATCATTGTAGTGCCTGTGTGGCAGCTGATTATGTTTTTTATGCAGTTGGCGGTGGTGCAGTGACTCCACTAAACCAATTGATTGGGGTGCATTGTGCTTGATTGGCATCCAGGTGTTCTCAATAATGCAGTGAGCTGTCTGATTGGAGGATGGCAGCATGACAGGGTGGACCCGAGGCTTGTGGGGCTGGATTTTCTCTTTAGAAGTGCTTAGTGTCAACACCCACAGATCCAGTGCCTCCAGGAGCTAAGGCCTGGCTGCCCATGGAGCAGATGGACTTCAAAGCCCGTCGGGGCCACGTTGGCTCTGGTATCAGCCCCAGAGGAAGTGGGACCACGCCTCCTTAACTTTAAAACAAGATTTTACCCTGATAGTTTTCACTTTGTTGCCACTGCCCTCCCGAACTTGAATTGGATGTTGGGTGCCAGACTACAAAAGAACTCTGCCTAAATAGTGACATTATTATTCCTCAGATTCAATCAAAATACGACAGAATATACAAACCTGACGATCTCATAAAGCTTTGGAAAACTTTTGGAGAGCCAAAAATATATCTGGATGGCCAAATACCTCGGAGGGCCTTGGCCAAGATCCCATCGCCTTTCTTTAATCTGCTTGGCATCGCTTTGCTGGAGTTAAATGCTCTTGTGAGAGGAATAAAATGAAAGGGCTGAGGATAAGGCTCTCAATACCTTGCCCTTATTTCACCTCCTCTGAAAGCGTACCGTCTCCAACTTACCAAATTTATTTTGAATATTAAACAGACACAATATCTTCTGGGTATGAATAGAATACTCTCCATATATTGTATCATAGCAACAGCAGTCATCTCACTTTTTTGCCACTGTCCGTGCAGAGAGAAACATAGAAACTCTTAATGCCTAATCTTCACCAGAAAGAAAGCCTGACTGTCTGGCAGCCCACTGAATCTCTTTTATGATGCTTAGCTATCACACTGCAGTCTATTACATTTTATTTGTTTATTCATTTATTTATTTATTTATTAAGCTCAAAAGGACGAACAAGAGGTAATAATGATGTGACAACAACCGAGCCTTGTAGTACACCACGTGCACAGAGGTGTTTGCAGTGATCTGACAGTCTGATCATCGCAATGGAAAAGGAAACGATCACTAAATTACACCCTCTGCACCACATCAGTTAGTATGAGAAATATCCTCATACGCTGTACAAAATGGATGGCTGCAGTCGTCTCTCCCAGAAAGGTAGTGCTTATTTATCTAGAAAATATTAAAAACATGACATGTAAGCCAGGGGTGGCTTCTTCTGTACAATAGGAATACACTCATTGGTGTCTTGCTGCATTGTGTTTCATGGTCTGGTGGTGGCACTTCTGCCTGTGCAGTAAGAGTCGAAAGTTTCCCCTGAGTATCATCGTGTAGCAGCAAAATGCCTGGATTGCCTTGGTAAGGCTTGAGTAAAGCTTGCCCTCTTGTGTTACAAACCGCCTGATGTTTAAAACAGATGTTTTTTTAAAAGTGGCCACTAGGTGGAGAGCTTCATCACGTTGGTTCTGACCATAAGGAGGAGGATCTATTCTAGGGACAATGTTCATTGACTTCCATTTATTTTGGAAAGTCATTCGTTTTCATTCACCGCTGTCTGCATCACTCACCTCTCCAGAGCATTTAGCACATTATAAGGTTGCGGTCCAAAACTTCAGAATGGACTGACTGTTGTTGTTTAGAGATGTGATGCTGCTATCACGCCTGTCATGTTGACCAAACTTGACTCCTGTTCTGCCTCAAACTAACTGGGCTTTTCATTTCCATATGTGTACCTGATGTGTTCCATATAAGTGCCTAACACAGGAGGACCTCTAGCCACTTCCTCCAAACTGTGTTCCTAAACAAACACCCATAAAACCTTATATATTCTTACTATAGTTCATGTGAGCTTAATGAAAACAGTCTGCGCTGTCTGGTCTTTAATATCTCTGAACCATGAGCAACAACTGAGGGAGCAGCATCATTAGGATTTTAACAGTTACATCTAAATACAGGCAATGGTGGAAGGCAATTAAAAAAAAATAGCATCAAAAAGAAGGGAGCATTATTTTCTGAGAAAAACAGCCTGACCGCACATCCAGTTAAGTTACAAAACTGAAATCTATTTATTATGGTTTAATAAAGGTTAGAAAATTCCCAGTAACACGTGTGATATACTGTAAGGCAGACTGGAGGCCTTTTTCCTCTTTACTATAAAACACCAAGTATTAGTGGAAATGAATGCTTAGGGCTGAGCAGTGGCTCCCAGTTCCACCTCCCCTACTGCTTTACACAGTCAGGATGTCAGGAGAAATGGGGACTCGCTGTGCTCCACTCGCTAATGAGCACAACACTGGAGCCTATTAGTAGGTATAAGCAAACGAGCTCTGACCATAAGCATCATTACCAAATTAAACCTGCAAACAAAAGAATTCTTCTAGTCAAAAAATCGTGTCTAACTTTTCACCACGTGCTAAATTCTGCTTCGGCTCCAATAGGCATCCAAGCACCTATCTGCACTGTTGGAGTAACAGGCAGAGGCTGGAGATTTGCACACTTATAACTGCTAGTGCAACCCAAAACTCCGATGAAATCATTACATGACGCCAGTTTTTGTTTACCCAAGAACTTGGATCGTATTTCGCAGAACATTTTTCTCTGACACCGCGCGAAGAGGTGTTATTGAAAGGAATAAAACAAACTTTTTCAGCCTGGAATCCAAACCAGTAATGCACATGAGTAATGCCCCAGCTTCAGACTGTCATAACTCTCCTGTCTGCAGTTAAGTGTGGGGAAATTGAGTAATACTATGATGTGGTGACAGAAAATGAGTGGTGGAACTGTGGTGGAGGATGTGAGCAGGGTGTCGGGTCTCCATGAGCAGTGCCCCACTTTGAGCCGTTATGCTGCACAAAATCACGGAGCATATGTATGGAATGTTTACATCAGTGAGTATGTCAGTGTTTGAGATTGAAGGATCTTTGGCTGGGGTTTAGCTTGGCCCAGGTTCTCTTATATACAATCAATAATTGAAGTTCCCCAAGTGACCTCTGAGGATTGGCTGAAGCACTGGGTGGCCGAATGTCTCAGTGGTTAGACTGGCTGTCCTATAATGGAAAGATCGTGGGTCCAATCCCTTCAGCAGCCCAACGTCCCATCTGCGTCCTTCAGCATGACGCCGAGCCCCAACCCCTTCACTGATTGTAAGTCACACTGGATAAAAGGGTCAGCCAAATGCCGAAAATGCAAATTTAATCAGGCCCTTACTCTGCAAGCGAGAGCGTAGGAATATAAAGATGTTGGAAACACGTTTTTTAGAACCATTAATTGGATTTGCTCGCATGCATTTTGTCAACACGGCACTCAAGTGTGGAGACAGATTCATGAAGCCATAGTATATTTTCCAGATGACATATTTAGTTTCCCCCCGTCCTTTGACTACGCTGCCAATAAACGTGATAATCAACATATGCAGCATGGTCCTACCCAGAGCATTACTCTATCCCCTGCTGGCAATTACTTGTCCATAGATGAAATGGATGAGATGGTAATATTTACCCGTCACCATGGTAACAGTGAACTATATATGTAAAATAAAACCTTCTGAAGTAGGTCACTGAAAAAGAAAAAAACTTGCATGAGAAATACTGCAGACGCAGCACATATACTGCTGAGATGCAAATTAAAAAGTTATTGTTTAAGTGTAATTTAATAATCGACTTTCTGTTCTTCCTGGATAACACACTTAGCTACTGTAAGTGATATAAAGTCATGCTGCATATGTTTTTCGTGTTGCACAGTGGTAACTGGGTTGGATTTCTTTTCAGGCTGAACTTTTTGAAGAGATCATTTTACCCTTTTTGCACTTATCAGTGATGACAAAAGTCTGGGGCCTGGTTCAGTTTGTGGTTTTCAGGGGCATCGGTCTCAGAGGGTGACTGCGCATGAGCTCATATCATGGTATGCATTTGAAAAGAAAAAATGCCCTTACCGACATGAAATAAGGCTAAAGTGGGGCAAGCGTTCCCCTAAAGGCTAAAAGGACCTCTCAGTGGGGCAATTAAAAACAAGCACAATGTGTGGTATATTCCTTGACATCACTTCTCAGCTAGTTTGAGAATATTTCCTGCAAACGTCAGGGAATAGCTTGCCAACAACATCAATGAGTTTTGGGTCAGTGTTTACCTTTTACAGCCCTGTATAAGACTTCATATGGCTGCCTGTAGAATGAGTAGCCAGTGATATCATCACTGCCTGATCTTGGGAAAGTCTTGCTCTGCCAGCCACCCAGCATGCTCTCTGCTTTTTTTTTTTCATTCCCCTATTGTCCCGTATGGTGTTTCCCAGCAATTGCTCAAAGGCAGCACATTGCCAGTATCTCAGGATGCAACAGTTGCATGTGTTCTAAACATGTTGGCTTCTTGGCTGCGATCTGGCTGTCGTTTGAGTGCATGCGCCTGGGTGGGTTTTCATGTGGGCCAGACGCTGACTTCATCACCGCAGCGCTTACCGCAGAAGTCCCATCCATCCTGCTTCCCGATCTGCCAGCCAACCCCTGCTTCCTACCATTACTCCCTGGGACTGCAGATGGAGGAAAAAGGGACTCATATCAAATCCTCGTATTTTGTAGTTACGGTGGAGAAAGAGGCGAAAAGACCACCACATGTTAAGAAAACACATTTCTCTGGTTTTGTTCCATAAACAGTCTCAAAGCTACTGTTTTGGGTTTAGTTCTATAGTTAATGTCAGTCATAATAGCTCAGGCATTACAGCAAATATACACATGCCAGACTTTTTTTCTCACACTCAATATTTTTCCAAGCAAACAGACTTTCCAGGTTCAACTGGATAAAAAAATAATTTATGATCATTTACAGAACAGACACCTGGCTCAAATAAATACAAAGAAAAAATATATAGCCTGCAGTAGTAGTTAAGAGGGTGATACTGTACTATATCAAACTATAGCTACTTAATGCATGCATATCTCAATAACTTTTCAACTCAATGACTACAAATGAAGAATAGCTATACAGCAAAAACAAAGGGAATAGATAAGCAGATGATATCATGATTTATGCCATCTGCCACCACCAAATCTATTTACGCTGCTGCAGGCCTGGCAAAGTTTGCCGCCCCCTCAGGATATTTTGGGCCTGCTCCATTAGTGAAACCAAAGCTTTGGCTTGTCCGCCCTTACAGTTGTTCATTGATCAGTCTGCTGAGATTTACTGCCTTGTTGGACGGCTAATTGTCAATCCTGCTCCAGTGATTTGCTCGGCCCCATGCTGATGAAAAGAGTCACTTTCTCACGCCATAGAAAGTGAGCATAACCTCAGGCTATCTAAAACAAAAAAACTAAAAATACCACCCCAGTGACAAGCCACAAGCCAAAGTCCAAGTCAAGATAAGACAATTTCTGAATAACAATATACAAGATTTATACTTCATCTTCTTTTCCAAGATAAAGAAGCTCTTTGATGGGTTCTGCACTCCAAATGTTGCATCTAAGAATCACAGTACAAACAAAGGCTCACTGAGGCCATGGAAACTTTCTCCACATACTGTGCAAACTTATTTCAGATCAGTGCGAGCTCCATTATGGCTTAGACCCATGTGGGAGAAACATGGCAAAGATGGAAGCCATGCGACAACAGAGGCTACCAAAGCACTCTTCCTTCCCTGTGTTCAACCAGATGCCCCAGCCAGCCTGTGTCTGTAATCACACTCTTGTAAACTGAGTTTTTATAGTTCAGGCTGCTCATAGTGAGTGTTTGTGACAGCTGTTCCCCAATTTGCAGAAGTTGCGAGACTTGCATTTTGCACCGTCAAGATCTGCTTTAATACATGAATACCTCTGAAACATCACAGCAGCACCAGCAAGTCACAACGTGGCAAAGTCCAGCGATCCCGACACTTTGTTCACGGGCCTATAAAACCCGAAAGATTATCCGACACAGAGACACGATCTTCATCAGCAATGAAAATCAAAGAATTTGCAGGGTCATTTCAGGTTTGTGAATGCAATAAAAACAATCTTTCAGACGTGGCAAAGAGCAATGGTGAAAAAAGCTGTAAACTGGAGGAATGAGAGTCACCGATTTTACAGTCATGGGACATGGGACAGACACCAGAGTCAAGGTGGAGCCCTAGCGGCCCTGTCACCGTCCTGACCCGCCCACACAGTAACTAGGGACTAACTGACCCTGGACAACCTGTTGCATAATGGTTTCACTTGTGGAAACATCAGCTGTTGAATAACAGACATGCAAGAAAGATTAAAAATAAAAATGAACTGCGTGACTGTGAATGTTAAGTAGAAAGTTCTTGCAATATAATTTGATAGGATCAAGATTTTGGTTTCGTAAGTAGAGTGATTGTTTTGGCATTAAACAGACATAAATAGCTAGATACCTATTGTTCTCATTATTCATGTTTCCAAAAATAAAATGTATTCAAGTAATTGTCCTGAAAAAAGACTTAAAATTGAAAGAAAAATTGCTGCATTAGTCTAAAGATCTTTTCAAGCATAATAATAGCAGTAGTTATTTTCGACCTTTGATTAGAAGTCATACTGTACTTGGACCATCATTAGGTGTGTGGAAATAAACTAGTAAAAATTCTAGTAATAAAAAACAGGATGACAACATCACTTACACCCCCTTTATAATTGCAAACACAGAATTACCTCAGAATGAAAGAATGGGCCTTTCTTGTGAAACCAAAAAGGCGTCCAATAAAGGCATGTTTTACCACTTCTAAGAGTTCGTCAGCGCTGTATATTTTTCGGCAGAAACTTGGAGGAGACCAACAGACAGCATCCCACGCTATGAGCTCTGTTTGTTTTGGCAGGATCATCACTTGGTTATCACCAGTCCAACATTCGCATTTTCTGCTTTGGCTCCATTTGGGCTCCGCTTGACAGTTTATGAGTGTCTAGGATGTATTGGATCAGAGTTTTTCTTCCTGGAATCGAGAGTGCTGGTGGCTGGCTTCCAGAGAGACATGGCCTCCAGCAGTGTGACCCCAGGAAATGGCTGGCTATTGAGGGCTGACAGCCATCCATCACAGCCGGTGCCCTGGGACGCAGCGTGGAGCACGGCTAGAGTGTGCTCTCCCTGGCCACTGACCACCACACACTACATGTTGATGCTTGTTGAAACCCAATCCACGCTTAAATTTAGCATGCCCTATCTAGATTTTACAGCGCAGACTGAGCCAGCAAATGCCCACCGCTCTGGCATGAGACGTAACAGTTCAAGACTGATCCATGAAATACTACTGTCCATTGCAATAAAGTCGAACTAGTTTGCTGTGTCTTCGTTTCAGCCATTTCGCTCTCAGTGCCAAGTGAATTCTAACAAAAAACACTCTTATTTGAAGTGATAAATGGCAGACAGCTGTGGACTACAAACCAAGACACTTGGTAATGATTTTGGAATTTTATATTTTAAGGGAATGGATAATATAGCTAGAGCCTAGAGCTTTTCATCACATAGATCATATATCAAGGTCAGTGCACTAAGTTGTAACCACCAGAACATCTCTTGAAAACAGACAGGATTTCTGTCGGCTAGTGTGCATATGTGTGTGTGGGTGTGAGGAGTTGTTGCACATACCCTTTTCTCAGTAACACTGCCTTATGCAAAGAAATCATACTTCCCTATATAGGAACTGACATTTTGATGAATCTTTTTTTCTACTTGTTGTTTACTAGTTACAAAGATTTAAGAAAATTAATATTCCTTTAGGCTGCACTGACTAACATTGATTAGTCATTTTCAGAGAAAATATTTCATATTGGAGAAAAATCATATAAATATTGAATAATTTATTGTGTTAATATATTACAACCTATTGAAAAATACATAAGGAATTGCTGAGATATTGACGTGGAGGAGGAATTTTGTTAATTCATGAAAAAGAAGTGAATGAAATGAGCATTTCATTAAATTTTTACATGTCAAACTTTACTATACTTTTTGTGTTTATTCTAATATATTTTCTCTATGTAATTATATATTGCTATATAGATAGATAGATAGATAGATAGATAGATAGATATACTTTATTGATCCCTGAAGGGAAATTGCCTAATTATAATAAATAACAAACTTAATTTATATACAATAGCACTTTGAAAACAGACATTGCAAAGTGCTTTATGACACATATAGGACAAATAAATACTCTGAAAGAGCAGATAAAAAGTAGCAAAGAGACTGAGAATAAAATATGACACAAAGGAGACAGACGAACCTGGGAAAAGGATAAAACAGCGCATAAAAGAACATTATAAAAAGGCTTTCCTGTACAAGACATTTATCCTTTTACACATATTCAGACAGGGGAGCTGCCCAGTACAACCACAGACCTCTACTTTTGGCCACTGAGCTGCTCAGGGGGTCGAGCATTTTGCTCAAGTGCACTTCAACAACACAGGAGAGAGTCATTCATTTTCCCCTCCCAGAATTCCCCCGGCCAGTTCATGGAGTTGGACGCATGACCTTCCCGTCAAAATCTGGCTTCTTAAACTTTGTAGTTGTAGGCCCAAACAACTGTTACTGGTTAAGGTTCTTGACAACCACTCAGTTTGCTGAATCACAGCAGTGAGCAATATTTTTCAGGTTCTTGTCTTTGCGTTGCATAAGTGTAACAATAAAGTTACTTCAAATTTTCAGCAGTTGGCCCAAAAATACATATAACCAATCTAACAAAAATGTGAATTATGGCACTATCATGATTTAGACATCTTATTTGTGGATCCTACAAAAACCTGATTTGTGATTCAAGAAGAGGCTGGTGAGGTAAGAAATATTTAGACGAATACCAAAAAACATGGTCCACTTCTCCTGCGGGGCACTACTAAAACCTCAAGGAATGCCATAGTACCCCATGTTACTCATCACCAAGAATGCAGAGCAAAGAAGGGGCACTGAATTTTCTAATATAGTCCAGCAGATTACCACAGATAAAAGACCAGATTTAGGATTTAGTTTTATATTTGAAGGAGAATCATGGAAATTGGCAGCTTTATGTGAGTCTATAAAACTTGATCCAGCGCTGCTTCAGCCAAGGCTCACTGTACCATCCCCTACAAATCAATGAGTGAAACATACAACCCTAATTGCTTTTCACTTTTGCAACCATGACGTCCACTACATTGGGCTGACTGTAGTCATTCAGTTTATACCAACAGCGCTGCAGAGGGAGACAAGCCATACTTGTAGTACTTGAGTCCCCAGTAGTAAGGCTGAGAGTGAAAAAACTCCAAGCTCATTTTTCTGTATGGTTAAAGAAATGGAAACTTTTAAATGCAAGGCTCAAAACAAACAGGTTAAATACTCTGACCTGACTTTTACTTTACTCTCTGGGACATTCCATCAAAATGACCTCATACGGGACAGCAGGCCTGGAAAGCAATAAAGTCTGTCTAACTGGGGATGGCTTTTCCATCAGTTCTCTGGCTTCATTGTCCAGGCCAGTGTGTCCTAACCGGGTGTCTCAGACCCCCCCTGCAGCTGCTTCAAAGATCTAAGAGGGGGATACCGCGTGATACTTTAAAAAATGTGAGGTGAAGGAGTCATATTAAAGAAAAAAATAAGACCCGAGGGCAGAATGAACAGTCTTCTATAATAACCCAGTCATTTTCAAATGTCTTTTTTTTGCAAAATAACTTAAAATGTCATTAAACCATGCTTTTATTGGCTTTAACTGAAGTAAATTGTGCATAATATAGTACAGTTTGAAAATGATCGATGAGGCTCTTCCTCAGTTGGAGAAAGATGGGTTATGGATTGTATGTGAATTTGAAGACCTTGAAGGAAAAACAATGGATGAACCCTGGTTCTCACAGCGCTTGACGATCCAGACAATCCAATCAAATCAAATCAAGTTTATTTATAGAGCACATGTCAAACAACCGAGTTGACCATTCCTACGCTGTGTGATCTTTGCTTATATTTTAAAGATCCTGCCTGGTGTCATGAGACTAATGATAAGATGGATGTAAACAGACAGGGCTAAATGTTGGCACATAAACACTTTTGAGTTTACATCACCTGGGCGCAGTGTCTGGACAGTCAGACTGGTGTTATAACGTCTGTCTAGTGCTCTGGTCTTTTAATGGGTACGGCTCAGCCTGGCCAGTGGAAAGAGCTGACTAAACATTGGCTGAATTGTTAAGACTAAATATTGGCTCTCAGTACATGGAAGTTATGACTGACAACCATTAAGTAACTGTGGGCCTTTTCTTTCAATTTACGGTACTTACAGTACAGAGAGTAACACACAATCCATGCTTGCATAATGATGAGCATTTAAAATAATCTTTCAGCAGACTGTTAGCCTGTTATTGCATCTCTCTCATAATTAATACACTGCACTCATCTTTCTGAAGCTTTTCTCTGGATAGGGCTGTAATATAGTATGGCATCTACTGTAAACAAAGCTGCACAAATGAGAGCTTAGCTTTGATTAGGTGTATGACTGCAGCAACAGCGCTAACCATGTGCAGAACAATAAAGCTTTTGAGTGCATGCTTAGCTAATTGCTACCTTAAGATAATCCAGGCAGGGGTACAGGAACATGCTTCTTGGAAAAGCGGGATGCGGGATGGCTCTAGAGGAACTGCTCACGTTATAAAGTCTTACCTGTGGGAGAATTCAATCAACAGGCGCCCTATTGTTCCAAAGCGAAGCTGGCTGCCAGCTTTGCTAAGGGAAGCCAATAAAATATTTCAGTCGAATACGGTTGCGGGATGAATATTACTTTTGAGCGCGTTCGGCAGGCGTTTTATGCCCCGACGTCGAGTCCCCACCAACGACATGTGACGTTTACAACGATCTGTCAAACGGAAAATAATTAGGACTCTGCCACTTGGAGGAAATTAAACACTTGACACTCTTAAATGCGTGCAGCACGTACCGTATGCATCTATCTGCAGGGAGCCGACAAGAGAGGCAGAGCATTTCAACAGGGAACATTTCGGAATATCACTGACCCCAGCTTCACATTATGTTCTGAACAGATGAGTGGGCCTGAATTTGCCTGGGGCTTCCACCAGGGAGGGTAAGGAGCAACCAGGACCGCTTTCTCCGGCCCTGTGTCAAATGGCGCCCAAAAGATCAATTATTGCTGTGACAAATTATATAAATGACCCGTAGTATTGAGTTTTGCGCTTGTGTTTTGTTGCTGACGTGATCCGTTCAAATGTTCTAGCCAGAAAGCCGAAACCCGGAGGTCACCGTCTTCGCAGTCATCATTACGTCTGAAGAAGTGGAAGAACTGAAAGATAGAGCTTACATGTTGAGAAATGTTTCCAAGGTAAATTTCCAAACTAAACAGAAAATGATTGTTGGTGTCCAAAGTGGGAGTGCGGGACCAGTCCTCTGTTGTAGTCTGGCCTTACAGTACAAAGAGCCTGCAGACACACAGCCAAATAATGAGCTCAACACTGGCCACTGAGAGCAGCCCAAGCTGAGAGGATACTAAGTGTATACATGTGTTGGTTTAGAAGTGTGGGGATATTAAGCTTGTCTAGTTTTGTGATGTGGGCCAGGAAATGCCTCACTGCTCCACTTAAGCCATGTTTAGGTTTAGAGCTGTAAACATTGTGTAGCCAGATTACTCCATGGCATAAGACAGTCTTCTCCTGAATCTTTCCAAAGATAACGACTCATAATATCAACAATGAAACTTTGAAATTATTCAAATTATATTACATATCTTTAAACACACTACTGTTGAATGCAATGGCCCATGAGGGGAATTTCTCCATGAACAACACAGAGAAAGAATGACATGCTTTCAGACAACTTCCAGGGCTGATGTGGTGTTATTACATAAAACCGAAGCTCACGCAGACGTGACTTCTCCCAGCAAATGACCTGTGAAAAATGGAAATAATGCCCTGGTTTGCTGGCAATTGAATCCAGGCAGAGCACAATTCTTAACACATTATCTCATATGCGCTGGAAAAAGCAATTCCCATCTTGTGGTTCTTTTGGTTTCTCCTGTGAAATGGAGTCTGTCTTTTGGAGTGAGGGCTAGGACCCTGCTTTAATCTGGAAAATATTACTGGGGGTGGAAGAACATGGGAAACAATAACACAAAGAGGATTCCTCTTCCATCCTCTGGGCTCTGTGATTCGGAGATATGCTGTAGTCTGCAATTTCAGACTACCACAGCTACCCACTTGGCTCCCCCCTCCGCAGCTACTCTTTTTCCACCTCGCACTAAAAGTGGGCTTTTGTCTTTCCAGGCTTTTTGAGGGAGGATGTCCGGAGATCTGCACAAGAACAGCACAAATCCCTCAGGTAGCAGTTTCATCATCTGCTCAGCAATAGGCCCGGCTTTGCTCCAGACCCCATTTCAAAGACAAATGTTCAACTTTGAGCTTTCAGGTGATTCCATCATCGCTCTGGCGGCGGAGTTGTAAAAGATGACACTGGCGCGTTATGAGGCCTTGTTGTGTTGCGTGGAAAGCTTCTCGTGTTCAGTTTGAGGACTTCCTCTTAACACATGGAGAAGTGATCAAGACGCTGCGGCTAATGGAGCGAGTAGTTCTTTCCTTCAAAGCGGGGCAATTTCTTTCTGGTTTTGACATTGAGACAGTCAGAGCCTTCCGGCAACTGATTAACTACTGTTTTCACAGAGGGAACCATAACAAATGATTTGTAAGCTGTTTTGTCACAGAGAAAACACAAAAGGGACACTGACGGGAATATCTAATCGAAATTCTCTTCCTGCTGGGATGAATTATGGGGAAATATCCCATAAAGATGTGAGACGGCTGAGAGAAGAATAGAGGTTAAAACAAAGCGGCCATTTTTGAGTTCATCGGATAGCTTTTATATTTCAGCTGAATTGTAACTTTTGTGCTATACATGATTTGAACATTTTGGGGTTTGGAACAGTCATGAAGGCCCACACAGGCACTTATTAACAGAAATTGTTTGTGTTGCAAATCACTGCATATAAATGGGAAGTTTGGGACAGATATGCTGATGCTGAGCGATGGTGATGACAGTCTGGTTTGGGCTGAGACCTATAGTGAGAAGCTAAACAGAAAGGTGGCCTGAAAGTCCTCCAGTAAAACTTTGGCTGTTTATTTGAGCTGTAATGATCCAAGACAAACAGTCAGTTTCAAAGTATGCCTGCGCTGAGTGTGTGGTCCGTGTCCCCCCTGTGTGACCGCAGTGGTGATGCCCGTTATTGTCCTCTTTCCACAAAGGCTTTTAATGCACACTGAATGCAAAGGCCACATGGATCAGCACTGACGTCACACAGTGGCAAAACCGTCGGCTAGGTTTACATGCGCTGAGCACTACGCCCACAGCACAGTTACTGCAGCTCTAGGTCAACATATGTAAAAGTCATAAGTCGGTTAGAATAACCAGCGCGAGCTTGTACTGCCATTATGAGAAACCGAGTTTATGAAGCTTGGATTACTCTGATATTATATGGGCTACTATGGCATGTAAACATCTTCCTCAGTTCACACAGAGGTTTGGCTTCATTCTGACATCGTCAAGAAACAATGCAACGATCAGTATTTATTATTGTTATCGTGATTATCATTCCTTTCCCTGCATTGAAAGCAACCTCTATCAAATAGGAAAGGATTAGCATGTCTTTCTTTCTTTCCCTGTTCTTTTTTTTCTTTCTTTCTTTTTTTTTTTTTTTGCTGGCAGACTGTTCAATCTGGTGCGCAGGGCTGCTCATGTGGGCAGGAATATTCTGTTAATTGGTTTGGTCATAGTTACAGGGAGACTCAATCACAAAGCATGTAAACATGTTAACCCAAATAGGAAATTGTGAGCAGATTACTCAGAGCATGCAAATATGACAAATGTGGCTAACATGCCTCAACCTGTTATTATTCAGTGATTTGAAGGGTCTCATCTAAGAAACTAGCATGATTTCATAATAGCATGTACAGATTTGATGAAGGGCTTACCAAATCATATTGACTCCAAGCTGGAGTGTTATGACTACATAATTTGTCTGTGAATCACTGGAAGTCAAATTCCACTAAATGGAGACAGAAACAATGTAATGTAATATCAAATAACTCGCACATGACATTTCAAAAAGTGGGATTTACCAGTCTGACCAAAGTCCTCGTCAGTCCTCCTCAGGTTATCAGATACATCAGAGCAGTTTTCTTAACCTTTTCACTTGAGGGAGCGTAGAGCCTATGATCATGAGTAACTGTTTAATGCATTTAGAGCCACAAGTTGCCAAGAACTTAAGTGTTCACAGCAGGTCTAGTGTTCATGGTTGGGTCACGCAAATACACATGCCCTGTTCCAAACGTAGGGGTAGAAAAGGCCACACTTGACTGAATTTGGTCAAATAAACTGGAGCGAGTACTCCCTGGAGTTTCAGGTCAATGGCTTTCACTTGGAAACTTGCTCATTAAGTGGGAATTTTCTACAATAGAAATCATAGATGGATAAAATTGAGGACAAAAGGCACAATTCATGAAGTTATACCCATGGGACAGTTAATGAGATAATGGAGACCTCATTGCCTGACACAATTAAATTTGGGGGAGACGGGAACGGGGGGAATGGATTGGCGATCTTTGTTTGCTTGCTTGTATGTTCATAACATGTAGTTTAGACACTGCTGCTCAGATCTTGATGAAATCTGCAGGGACGGTGCATTTCACCACTTTTTCATCATCTTCAAAAAGTGCACCGATTGGCCCGAGGAGCGATGCAATGATTAAAGGTAACATGTTGTCACTGATTGGCCCAGAGGGAGACAGCATCATTTGCGGGGGATGTTTACTGATGCCTTTGACTGGTGCTATTTTTATTTCAAAAGGAGAAAATAAGGTTACTGCAAACTGTTGACACTGAATGACGTGAATTGACTTGTCTGTAATGATTTCCATCTCACGCTTGGCTTGAATGACAGATGTTGCGGCGTTAATGAGAAGCAGCACAGGGCAGTAATGGAGACTTTACAAGTTGTAGTAGGTGTCTCCTCCTTGAATTGGAATTCCACCAGACTCCTAATCAGTAGCTTAGTTAAACGTTGCTGTGCTTCCTATCTGTTTCCTCAAACAGGAAATTATAAAACGGAGGCTTTCAGACTGGCCTGATACTCCAGACAAATAACAGACACTAATGAGACTCACGGCGGGATTATGATACAGCCTGTATGTTCTATAACTGCTAATATCATGTGAACAGACTGACTCATTTTGGATGGTCAGAATGAGTACCATTCAAACTCTGCAGGCCAAACCTAATGCTTCTGTAGTACTACTTAGGTCAATACACCACACTGTATGAGTTTCAAGCAACAGTGTTTGATGTCAGACAGAGCCAGGAGCTTGCGGGTGTCCCTGCTGCCGCTGGTAGTTCCATAAACATGTGGGAAATGAGCTATGGCCTAGCTTGAGTCCGGGTGCCGGTCTGATCATTCCCCCGGCTGCCCCTTTCCCCAGGACATCAGTCATTAAAGCTGGCAGACCT
Source organism: Holocentrus rufus (assembly GCA_900302615.1). Lineage (NCBI taxonomy): Eukaryota > Metazoa > Chordata > Actinopteri > Holocentriformes > Holocentridae > Holocentrus > Holocentrus rufus. Next base: position 80,982 of record OMLF01010465.1, read on the forward strand.
GAACCTAAATACACAGCAACAGAATGCACCTTGTTCTCCACAGTCCAGCAGTTGAAACCAGGCGGGTAGCAGGCTCAGATTCCTGCGTTGACACGACTCCAGTGCATGTCACACCTGGCTTGGAAGCCCGCATGTTCAAAAATGATATTGCGCGCTTGTAAACATCCAACAGGATTTTACAGATCTCAAGAATGTGACATTTAAAGACTAATCATGACTGCTGTAAAAGAGGCCTGTCACATAAACATGCTGTATGGCTATATTATCATAACTGAGATCTAAGGGTCAGTGATTTGCTGGAGGTGTGGCTTTAAGAGGTAGAGTTTTATCACGAACCAGGCCCTATACCTGCACAGTACATACCTGACAAAATGGCTGAACATACAGTATATCAGGCATTTACACTACACTGTAGTGCACTGCATGTATAATATGCAGGGTTGGGGCAGATTACTTGAAATGTATTCAGTTACTGAATACAAATTGCCTGGCAATTTTTGTAATTAGTAACGTAATCCATTGGATGTGTGTGTGTGTGAGTTTTTGTTACTGCTGTTTTTTAGTCAGAGGCCACATGGAGGACTTTGCTCTTAGAAGAGGATTGCTTACACTCAAAATGTTCATCTTCCATATTCAAAATTCATTATCCACAAATCATCATTAAAAAACAAAAAGAAATATTAGTTAAAAAACTATTAACAAAACTGGCAACTTCAGAGGAGTAACTTACTTTGATATACAGTAGAACGTACTTTTTTAGTAGTAGTCAAAAATGTCATCAAGTAATCCTTGACAATGTAACTATAATCTAAATACACATGTTTGAGGTGTAATCTGGGCTGATTATAGTTGCCCATTTTTTGTAATCTGATTACATAATCCTAATCACATTTAATCTGTTACTAGCCAACCCTGGTAATATGCTGTAGTCTCTACAGTATTGCAGCCTTGTGGGGTATTCTTCTGTACTGGCATAGTTACACAGGTGATGGTCACCAAGCAGAAAAAGTAGGTTAAGCATGGTGTTGACATAATCCACACAGAGTTACACACTTCACTGAGAGCTACGCTTTCTGAAACCTGAACTCTGTTACTGACAGCTTGCCCCAAAAGTCTGAGCGATATGTGTTTACCATGAAAACTTCAGGCCTCTGCTGTGTGGCCGCTCTGTGCTCATAAGAAGACGGGCTATCAGGCCACTTCTTGGAATTCGCTCACGTACAGCAGCCGCCATTGCCTTTCATCTGCTCGTTCGATCGCACATCATTATCTTTTCAAGTGGAGCGATCCCCCTATAGGGTACAGGCCTCTATTTGTTGTTCTGTGGTGCCCCTTTACCATGGATCCTAAAGCCCAGCACCTGTTAGAAAGCCTGTACCTGGTGACCATATTCTCCTGGATTCTTTCCAACTGACGTGTAGAAGTTCCTCTTGTAAAACGTGTCTGGAAACCATACGGTAATTCTTTTGGACTTGTGACAAATAGCTAATGTAGCCTTGATCTTTAAATTGCATGGTACAAGGCATGATGTCAAATGTAATATATGTGGAGTTCTGAACTGGTTTAGCAGAAGATTCCCTCTGTAGGTGCCATGAAATAGGCTGCACAACAGGGAAGTATCATAATATTTTGGGGATTTCCTGGAATTTCCTGAAATAAAAATTGGACATGCTACATGTATGTGGCCAAATATGGTGGCAACACACAGGCCACCTTAATAGTGTTTGCAACTGCAGCATTACTGACTAAATCTTTGCAGAAGTTACAATTGAGTGATTTTCTGATGAGGCCACACACATGCAGCTTATGCATTCAACATCAGACTAATAAAGCCCTGAATGAAATCTCGTTCCACTGAATTCTCACACGCTCCCTATTTACTGGTCTCATTTGGTGGTTTTAGCAACAGTCAGGGTGAGTTTGACAAAATCCCGAGCCAGCCCCATTCTTTCCACTCAGATCATAAAACTCAACGGATTTTTTCTCCCAACAGAACAGTCCTTGTGGGTCAAGTCACCAGGCACAGTATGTTCTACACAGCAAGGCCATGGAATAATTAAGCAGAGTTTCCACGCCACATCACTGAGGAAAATGTTAATATTTGCATTTTGATGAATCTGGGAGAGGGACTCAGATTCCCGATAGATCCATACAAGAGAAGCCTGATGAAGGAAAGAAAGCGCGAATACATCAGCCATTTGTCAGGGTGATTTCGGTTTTAACAGGCCTGTCAATCCAGCATGCATAACAAACAATGAGCAATAGTAGGCCAGAGGTGATGAGGTCACCACAGGTTACCAGGGGACCATCCATCATGACTGGGCCGACAGGGAGACACGCTGGCCTTGTACATACCCATGTTTACACAGAAGTCGCTATGGTGGTCTCACACAGTAGGTCGCTCATATTAGCTGACAGCCAAACCGCCACCTTTTTTAAATGTAATTCTTTTCCTGAATTATTTGTTGTCCATTAAAGGAACAGTTCGCCCAAAATACAAAAATGCAGTCTGTTCCTCCAGATAGTTTCTGTGTGATTTGGGGAGGTTTCCAACCTGCTGTGATGATCACCATCTCCCAGCACCCCAATACAAAGGTGATGGATGGTTATGTGTTTTTGGGGGCTCAAATTTACATGTGAAAAACTCAAAAGCAACAGCTCTTTCCAAAACCAGTGACACAGATAACCACCATTATCCACAACCCTTGAGGGGAGAGGTTTTGTTGGGAACTATTTCCTGCCAAAGAACACCAGCTGAGTGAGTTTGTACTCCTTCAGGGCTTCGAACGAGTACAAAATCTTTGGATAGACACAGTTTGGGTGAGTGGGAAAATATCTTTTTTTTCTGGTTTGGGTGAACTGTTTCTTTAAGTGGAACATCATGGAATGTAAACCAAAATGAATACATGTGTACCAAAGAATGAATTTATCTTATTATCAATAGTTTGCACCTCACTGTGGAAGCTCAGACACTTAGATACTTACGTTTTACTGTATAGTAACATTATATTCCTTTAATGTCACTGTCATCATAATGACCTTGTGACATTTTAACATCATAACGCCCCCGGAATTGGTTTATTTTACAATTTATGAAACATTTGAAGTCAGAATGTTTTCCTGCTCTGAAAAAGCTGTTTTTAATATAAAAAGCACGTTGCTTGGCATGTCATCTCTGTGACTCACATAATTAATTGACTTCCTCACTGCGTGTGCTTGTTTGCCCTCCCACACATGTTAAGAAGACAAAACATGATGATTTCAACATTTGGCCACGGTAAATCATGGAATGCCCCTCCACAAATGGGATAAAAAAAACACTCGGTTACTTAAGAGCATATGCAACAAATTGGTGAAGTACAACGATTTTGAGTGTTGGGTGATTATTGTTTGGTGTATGTCATGATGAAAACACAACAGCTTAACATATGTGTCTTCTGTATACACACAGTTTAAGCTATGAATGAACTCATTTCACTCTGTTTACACTTTTTCTCCAATCTAAACGCTCAATTTCATTCATCACTTCATTAATTCAACAATAGTTACATGAATGCTGATTGTTTTAGTTGAATGGGATTTTTTCCATTATTCTTATTAGGCATGTGTTACAAACAACTGAGAATGTTTAGAGTCATTAGGGTTAAACATATGAAAAAGACATTTAGGTTTTGATGCACTTCCAGGAATCCATTTTTCAATCAGTTCAGGAATATTCTCCTGGCAAGAATCAACTGCAATTTTCAAACACTTGAGCGAATCAAATAAACACGTTATCCACTCTTAAACCCATCTTTTAGTTTTTATGGACCTGGTCGTGAATAGTTATTCTGGCGGCAGCTTTCCTCCTGGAGTTCCCAGATGAATTGGTTAACTACCAGACAAGTCTCCCAACATGCTCTTTCATTCGCCAACATAGAAGCCCATCTGTGAAACATTTCCAACACGAACCCACTTTCCATGATCTCCCCCATGTGGTCCTCGCAGCTTTAAAACGCATTGATTGGTTACTATTTCAATATGGGAGTAACATTTTCCCCTGACATTTTTATGATCCGGTGTTCCTCCACCTGCTGAGGATTAGAGATGGAAAGAGAACTAATCACTGCAGCAACACCGTGGTTTTGGAAGAGCCCCAATGAGTCACTCAAACACTCAGCGTTCAGGACCGGCTCGGCTTCCCAGCCACTGAGTAAGAGCTTCATTCAGCAGTTAGCCACAAAGGCAGCTGCAGGTGTCATTTAAGTGAACAAAGAGCAGCGGAGGGGTAAAACCAACAGCACATATATACCTGTGGGACTCAGATCCTCAGCACAACATATGGCGCACGCATGCCCAATTTTAATAATGCCAACCTAACCTCTTAAAGATTGCTTTAAGAGGTTCGGTTGTGAAATGTGTGACCAATCCCTCTGTCTGACCTAAGCTCATGTTATGAAATAAATGTGTCCAGTTCTTTTCTGTCCTGTATCTCTTGCCAGGAACTTTGTTTCCATAGAGCCAGCTGTATATTCGTGCTGTAGCATCGGGGGAAACATTTAGATAGTTCCATTCACTTAGAAGAGGGAAAAATGGGTTCAACCATGGAATAAATCAATAACTGTCTGCTTTTGAATATGGAATCGTGCATGGCCTTCGCAAAGAATTCATAACATAAGTCAAAATGCAATGTCAAAGTCCAAACCAAAATACAAGCCTTTATGTGATTTACATGTTTATTTCATGCTGAGGTTGAGTGGCACAGCAGGTTTATCTTCAGTAGTTTGCAGGTTATAATATTTTCTTGTTATTACAGCTATAATATTCTCTGAAGATGTCCCGCCAGGATCATCAGACAGTCAAAACGCTACCTCTTCCAAATAGCTTTTCCAGTCTTACTACATTTGCTTAATAGTGCGTGGGCTGGCCAAAAGTTGAAGTCTGGCTGTTTTATGTGCAAAGAATTACTTGATAAAAATATATGGAGATAAAAATGCATAAATGCAAACTGTAACTGCAACTGCAAACTGTAAAAGCCTGGAATACGATTATTTCAGAGATGTATTGCAAACTGTATTAAAATCCTTAAGCTTAAAGGGCATTCTGCATGGAAATTTAACACAAACTGATAAAAATGAAAATAAATGAATGAATCTTATTGAGATTATGTTTAAAGCTAGTCGGAACTCCTCAATAGTTGCATTCACTGTAGAAAACTGAAAAGGGATGCAGTCATGGAATGAGTCAATAAGTGTCTGAGTTCAACTAATGACTCATCCATATGCCCTGAGCTTCCCTGAGTATCTTTCTTTAAGCTACCAGACAGCTTCTCATAGAAGTGCATGACAGTTCATGACCTGATGAAAGCAATCTAGCCGAAACATTGGCAGGTTAATACTGTAGATGCTGCAGCAACTGCAGAGAGGAGCGTCAAACTTTTTCACATTCATTGTCCAAAGTCATTTCCATTCCTTTCTAATGATTTGCGCTACTGACAGTTGGAGTTTCTTTTCAAAACAAGTAAAAGTTTCTCACCATCTGCAACATATTTACTGTGGATGCTCCAGGGGGTGGGGGGAATCACACATTTTGGCATTGTAAAACAAACTCCATAGGCTATAACTTAGAGATTTTATGTAACACAAAGCCGCAATAAAACCCTGTGAAGCAAGTATGTGCACAGTCTTTTGGGATGTGTAATAGTATGTAGTAGCATGGTAGTTCAGCAATTAAACACACTTTAATTTTGTTTTGGAAAAGTGCTAAAAAAAATAGCAACAGCAACAGCAATCAGTCTAATGGCCTATCTGGTGTTCTTACAAATTGGGTCCAGCAAATTTAATTTCAACAGCTGGCGAAGCTGAAAATTTCAGATAAAGACAATTTCATTAGCGCGTCTGCTGCATGACCCTTGGGAGAACGCTCTTGTGAAGTTCCTATCCACGTTGGATAGAGAGTTATTGAGTCAACTGGATCATGCCAGTAGATACAGGAAACCCGATGACATCACTGGCCAGACGAGAACTATCTCTTATTGAAAGCAGGAAAACAACATAAAACAACTGACAGCAGCCAAGTGAGCAGCATCACTGCCAACTCTCTGCGTGATGAATTTATAGAGCGCTGGCAGGCTCATTCACACTTTGACACACAGCTTTGCCTCATCTCAGCACCATGTTTCATACCCTTTAAATGTAAATGTTCATCAATGAGCAGGGACACAAGTAAGGCTTTGATTAGGAAGTGGTTTAATCCGACACACCCACCCACACACACACGCACCACGCACACACAAACACACACACCCTGCAACATGCAGTCCGAGTGTGTTTCTCTCTGCAGAGCTCCAGTCTGTTTCAGACCAGACACGTTTCATCTCCAGGCTATAAACCAGCGTCGCCTGTCCGGCACCCAGACCTGGTTTTGGGCAAACACCTGGAGCTGCTTCCTATCTG
>OMLF01010466.1:0-20099 GCA_900302615.1 Holocentrus rufus
CATAGACTATTATTAATATTATTATTATTATGAGCCCAACCCCACCCTGATAAATTCTGGTGGCCTCAAGTGAACCATTTCCAGATTTTATTCTTCTGATATCACAAAGCCGACCTCTCTGCTTTTCTTATTTTCTTGTTCTATTTCTATTTCTTTTCAGATAACACGGTGGCCTACACTTTATTAACCCTCATACAATAATAATGCTCCATGGGGTGGAGGGAAGGTGAAAGGGAAAGAGTGTATTTGAAGCATGCTACACATGTGCACCAGCCTGGGGCGGGCCTGCTTTCAATGATGTGCTTTTGATCAGAAGCATTACATAACGGGCAAAGGTAAAGACATGTCACAGGCTCTTTGCATGTATTGCATGCGCTGGCGGCACATGCTTGTTCATATGTGCAAACACACACTTGCACACTAATACACAGACAGACCCATAATTACACTCGCCCTACTGTAGATGTTACAAGCATCGTTCAATGAAGTGCGGCTTTAGACAGACAGTGTGAAAAGCAAACTGTATAAATGTGCTGGTAATGGTTGGGAGTGGTGCCGTTTGCATGTATTATCTGCTCCTCTCAGACGTGGTAATTGAGGCTCAGTGGTGTTATGAGTCTGGGTGAGAGGCAAATAAATGCATCTCCTCACTGCTAATGCCGAAATCCGATCCTGTCTGCACATATTTACTGTGGGCTGCGTGCTGTCTGTGCCCGTAAGCCTGTGCATTACGCCTGATTCATCAATCGCCTGTTTATCTCGCCAAGTGAGCAGGGGGAAAAAAAGACCTGCAGTAAATTCCCATTACTGGATGAAGTGTGAGGAGGCCATGGGGGGGAGAGGAGACAGACAGCATGGCTTTGATACAGCAGCAGCCCTTCAGACAGCGGGTGTCGTCTGCGGGGGCAGATCATTAGCGGCATCGCTCCAAGATGATGTTTTACGGTTTGGTGAGAGTTGATTTACTCTGATCAATGGAGGATCTGACTCTGGTGAGGAGAAACACAGTAAATTTTAACAACGGTGATGTTATTAGCCTCACGGTTCCCGGCTGTGAGGCCAACAAAGAGTTTATGACAGGCTGCTCCACGTTAGACCTTGGCACAGATGGTTCAGGTTTTAAAACTGCAATTGTGCATTGTCAAAACACCATTACACCACTCCATGAAGCAAAGTTAATATATGGGCAATGACATATGTGTTGAACTTCTCGGAGAGAGGGCTTACATCTGCTTGCACTGTGGCTTATGTGCCAAGGAAGGACATGATCTCCTGCCTTTAGTCCTGACCTCAGTAATAGTGAATTAGCTTAGAGGAATACTCCAGCATTCTGGGAAAGAAAAAAAAGTTAGATGGTAGGAACTACCATCTAACTTTCTACTATATAAAGTTCTTAAAGATGATAGTTCCTACCATCTAACCTCTCCTAAAATGACTCTCGTTTTTAAAAAGAATTGCAAGGCGTGTATGATTTTACCATGAAACACACAACGCATTGTGTAAATAAGACAGCTTTGGAGTTGCTGTAAGGTTTATTTTTTCACTTTGACAGAACAAGGCTAATGACTCCTTCTAGAGATTTGCTAGACTTCTTCTTAATGCATTGTTTTGATTACCTTTTTCCCACTAAACAGCCTTTTGGCAGTTCCGTCTCCTCCCTGCAAGAAAGTAGAGCCCATCGGCACTCGGTTGCATGCGGTCCAGTCCTGGTATTGTGCCTTTTTTTCACTTTCACTTCATTCTGTCTTCTATGGGCTTCTGGAACTGAAATTTTACAGGAGCTTTTCAATTTGGACAGTAGTAATGCTTTTTTTAAAAATGTTTGCTTGGCTCTGCCTTCAGTGACCGCGATTAGCTATCTAGCTAGCCTAACTACAAATAAACAACAACAGCTCAAGATAGTAAGCTGTAATATGGTCACGGTAAATACTGCTGATAGATAAGCTCTAAAATCTGTCATCCATAACTGAATACATCCCTACACAACACAAATGATAAAATAGTTATAATTACAACTTACCTTATGTGTGTCCTCTAAGCTAGTCGAAGACATTTGCCTCAAGCTCTACCTGGACTTTTGCACATGCCTATTTCAACAATGGGGTGTGAGTGACGGAATGACAGACTCAGGGACGTTCAGTATTCTTGGCCAGCCTCACTTAGGTAGTCTGGCAAACACCCATGAAGTTTGAATGTCAACACAGCACACAGAAATTTAGCCAATAGACCGATTTCTGCTTTCTCAATAACAACTGAAATGACTGTGAACTGGTCCTGTAGAGTTCCCGAGAGCAAAGACATTATCATAAATGTATTCCAGACAGTTAATGCAACATAATACAAGAGTTCTGAACCTAAAGAACTGTGTGCATCAGAAATATTCTAGAGAGCATGCTTGAACATCCCAGTGAAGTGGTATGCATGCAAATGGGAAAGTCAGATTTTACATGACACCCAAGATGCCAAGATGACATGTTAGCTTGTTTGACTTTTAGGTATCATACATACTGTACAAAATGACTTTAAGCCAAAAATATTAAAATATCATCAAGGAAACTGACACAGATGTTCCCCTTTTCATTCTGCTGCTGCAGAACAAAATGCGGCTTGGTTTTTAAAACACCACAACACTTTAGTTTGAGGGGCCAGTTGTATCTACGGCTTTTAAACTGTGAAGCACAAGCTGACAGGATCACTGTACGGCCAGCAGACCTCTGTGTGTAGAAAATCTAGGAGATAATCATGTATGCATTGGAGTTTTGGACACATGGTGCGATCATTTGGCATCAAAACAAATTATGCCGCATGAGATAGGAGTTTTGGAACTCAGAAAACAGTTCCCAGCCTATCACCAGCTAACTTGTGGGATATGTGAACATATCACACAATATTTCCACCTACATTAGGGTGAGTAAACACATAATTTCAGGGTTACCTATTTAATTATGATTACCTATTGCTAATTAAACACCACTCAATTACCTCATATTGGGTGACGCTCGCTTGCACAGGTTTTGTAGCGCAATGTGTGTTTGTAACTATTGTGGTAATCTGTGTGTGACAAAAAATATTATTGCTTGTAAAGATTTTTGCTGCAATTTAGACAGGAGAACAGATTTGGAATCTATTAAGTTTGGACAATGCTAACAAAAACATTTTGGCTGACAGGCTACTATGATATGATGCTGAGGGATAGCTAACCTACCTATAACGAGCAATATAGTTTATTTATTCTTCTTAACAACACATAGGTGAATGATGTAGTTATAGGAATACAAATAAGATAGCTTAAGAGCTGCTGTACAGTTTATTTTTTCACTTTGACAGAGCTAGGCTAAAGACTCCTGTAGACTTCAAGTGTTTATGCTAAGCTAACATGAAATGCTAACCATAGGAACCAAACCAGTGGACGTACAGAGGTGAAAATGGTATCAAACGTCTTTTCTCAGTCTGGGTAAGTCGGCAAAAGGGTAGTAGTATCCCTTTAGCCTTAATTTTCCATGAGTGTAGTAACTTAAAGTACAGCAACACACTGTGGACCTCGCTAGGCACCCTGGGACTGTACAGCATCTGCAGGTCTGCTTGTGTATTTGTTTCCAAATGAACACAAGGTGAATTTTCCCTCTGTTTTGGTTGAGGCTTCATTGTCGTTGTCATAAGTCAGTCCTGCACTTTCTGCGCCAAATTGTTCCCAGGGACAAATAAAAGGGCCACAACAAACAACAATACAAAGAACATACAATTAACCAGTTTACACTGCAGTGGTTTTTCAGCAGCCGTTACACTGTGCTCTGGAACTTTATTTGACAATGATGTATTGAGGTAAATGTAATACACCCAGGGACTTTAAGTAAAGTGAGATGCACTTAGTTTATTTTAGTAAAGTAGCCTGCAGGTGATACAAGTGAGGGACCAGTATTGCAAGACATTTCATTCTCAGCCAAGGATACAAATGAAAAAACGGGATTGTCACTGCAGTATTTTGCATCATGACACCCTGCTATTTCACTAGATGCTTCTGTTGGATCTCTGCTGTAATTATTTAGCTTACACAGTTGTGACAATATTACTTCATAATAATGACAATGATCATAATTATCATGATAACAATATATGGTTTGGGTTAGGGTTAGAATAATGATAATAATGCATTTTATCCAAACTAGATGCATTTTTAATAAGGAGCTTTCCTTGTGTACATTACTGAGATTTCCCGGTAGATCTTAAGATAGACCTGCTTGAAAAATAATTTCCTGGTCAGAACAGTCAATGTAACCTGAATCTAAAGTTAGACAACATAGAAAACCACCTGGCCTTTAAAAACAGTCCCAAGAGAGGGTTCTCTCTCTCTTTTTAAAGTGCAGTGTGGTGCCTCAGTGCCATCCCTCGCCTTCCCCTGATGTCACGTCTGACCTCTTTCTGTTGGCTCTCCTAAAAGGAGGCAAGCACGCAATTCTGAGCTGCAGGGGAGACGTGGCCTATTATATCATTTATAATGCATGCATTAATGCCTATGAGTTCATGAGGTCTAATTCCGAAGGCCTGTGAAAACCAATGTGTTTACATGCCTCCCATGGAACTGCTGTTGAAAGCTTTGCATCTTGCATCAGGCTTTTTTCTGTGACGTTACACCGCCTTAATATTTACAGTAGGGTCCCTGCCAAAAGACCTGAGATATTTGTTGTTGTGATCCTGCGCCACTTTGTGTCTCACTGAGAACAATATGGCATCATGGAATATTAAACAGCGCACAAAATATCAAATATGATGAAAACCTGCCCTCATATTGTTGGAATATAGAAACGAGCAGTCAGCAAATCTCTAACAGTATGCATGTTATCACAATTTGTACTTTATAACTTTTCAATGAGCCTGTATGTCACTGCGCAAGCAATTAGATTTAGCATTTATTTACCCTTGTTTACCTCACCTGTTTACCGTTGCGCAGTCCTCAGGTGTATGGGAAATGAGTTCGGGGAGATATGTTGTTTAGACAACAGTGTGAAGGCACACAAACAGCTTTGCCGACACCATTCTGTATGTAATTACTTTTAGAGGTTGCACAAATAACAGATGGAAAGGTGACCTTTTCACAATATTTATTTATGCTTGAAATTTAATCTGTCCCCGTCTGGCCTTTGTGGAAGAGAATGAGGGGAAAAAATGATGCTCAAATATCAAAAGGAGGAGGTACATTTGACAAAACATGCAGAGGGAGGCAGAGCAGCTCTGCTGTGGGATGACTTAGTTGAAACATATTTCTAACTAAAAAAAAAAAAAATAATAAAAAGAAACATTTGGATATACAAAGTGCTTTCTTTCAATAAGACATTGAGAATCTGGCGTAATCTTTCTGCTGTAAATTTAGCAGATTGCTGGGTCTTATTTGCTCATATTAGCTCATTGCTCATAATTTTCCAGTCAACTGACCCTCTAAAGCCAGTTTGCAGTTCGGCGGCACGTTAATTTCTGCCTGGCTGGAAGCTGGGGCTGCAAGAACCCGACTGCACTGGAATGAGGCCAACGCAGCACGCCGCACTGACGCACATCGTCATTCACGACACTTTAAAACACCCCTATTTGTCACCAAAAAAAAAAAATGTCTCAAATTTCCCCATATTGTTCCTCTCCCACTGTGAGCAAGGCTAATTCAAACGCACTCATCAGCTTAGCTCTTCTCCGCCCCCCCCTCCTGTCTCCTCCCATCTCCTCAGCAGCTAACTCAAAGGTAATTTGCAATTCTCAGTGGCAGAGGAATTGATGTCTCATCTTGGCGCAAGGTAACAGAATTATGTGAGTAATGAGAGAGAGAGTTAGTGAGGGGGAGAGAGAGAGAGAGAGAGAGAGAGAGAGAGAGAGAGAGAGACTCCTTTTGATTTAAAGAATTGGTTGCTTTATCTTGATTATACGACCATGTCTAAAAGTGGAAATCCATCACAACTTCAGAAGCAGGGTCTGACTGACTGAAATATGGGGAGGGGACTTCGGCATTCTTTCCATACCTTTAACCCCCCACCCACCCCGCATGCCACTGCAGAACAAGAGGAAATGAATGTAAGTCATAGCTAGAGGCCAACCATTTATTCCAAAGGGCCTCAGCTGCTTCGCTTCAGAAATCAGTCCCTTAGAAAAAAAAAAAAGCATCCCGAACTTTTTAATGAAGTGTTTTGGTTCAGTTGGCTCAGTTTTTACGTTGAGAGAAGAACGGGGATGTCGGCTAAGTCACATGGGGCTTTGTTTAAAATGGTTATGAGAGGAACGGCGCTTGCTTGTGCGCCGCGTACATTATGTTAGACAATGTTGATCCAATTTTTTGGAATTTTGGGGGAGCAATGCATCCCACTCCAGCTGCGCTGACTGGCCCAAGAGAGGCACTACAATTGAAAGTCAAGACACTGTGACATTTGTTCCTGGTTGGGGTGGATTCTGGATTGCAATATTCATTCAGAAAATAAAATGTTTTTTGTTGCCTTGTTTCAATACTCGGTGTCTGACAAGTATTTTGTTCATCAGACAATGTCCACAATCGTGATGCGCAGGTCAGCTCTCAGCTCACCCAAATCCATCCGCATTAACAGCTCAACCAGCCGCAACTGCCCAGCATGGTGTTAATTTTAATGAAACCTACATCTGCATAAACCCGCTTTCCTTATGTTGCATAATGTTGGGAGGGATAAAGTATTGGGGAAAATGACCTAATTTAGCAAAGAATATTCTTCACTACTTTATATCGTTATTTAATGTTTTTTTTCTGCTTGCAACTTGCCTGCAATTATTCATTACTCTGTTTTGCTGAACCATAACAGTCCAAATCCACATTTTAAAACAAATTACATACATTTCTCATGAATTAGTCCTTGGTAAATAGAATTAATTATGTTCTGAACAATTCAAAGTCTTACCAAGGAGGTGTAAATGTTTACAAACTATTGAAATAAAGTAATAATGTGCAATAATTGTATTTATTTATTTGCATTTTTTTGCGACATCTTTGGTGAAAAAGTAGTCAGTGTTTTGCATTGCATCTCCCAGTGATCGCTTCACAACAGTGTTGGCAGGACTGTGACATCACTGGAGTGACAGCAGCTCTGCTGAGACAAGCCAGGCAGCTCCAAATACCACAACAACAGAGCTGCAGAAGAATTTGCGACCGTGATTATAGATACAGTAATACTATATCTACATCATGTAAATATATCAAACATGTTTCATAATTCCATTTGATAAATGTTAAGTTGCACTATCACTGAATTACTGTTAAGCAAATAGCATATGTTGTTCATATCATTATACTGACAAATGACAGTGAATACTTAATGTTAGTAGACCTGCTGTACTAAACCTAATTAGTAGCTCTAGTGATTTAGTGAATCTCACAATTTACATAAACATAGTGTAACCTACTACTGATTTTCCTGGGATTTTGTGCTGATGAAGTTTGAGTTTCTGTAGGTGGCAAAACATACTGCTACCACAACACAACAGACATTTATTTATGTAGATACATCACAAATTATTACTTGATTCAAAATGAAGAAAAATTAAGCAACAGTTACCGTAAAATCTCCAGCTATTTATACATAGCTATTTATCGCAATCAATTTCCCTCCTTCACCTTCACTGTTATTGGTTGTTATCTCTGTCTCTTTATACACACACTCACACACTTACACTCACACAAATAAAGTGATTAGAAAAAACACACTAACACATTCAGACCTCAGCACTGAGCATGAACACCTATTCATGCAGGATGTGAATAGAGTTAATTAGGTGTGGAAAGCATGTGTTTGAACGCAAACACTTCCCACTGAGACTCTGTGTGTGAAGTGATTGCCTTCTAAAAGATGTAGAGAAAAGGTTACAGAACTTATGAAGTTGATCAAAACCCCATTTCCTCCATTGACAAACTGTGTTGCTCTGACGATGATAATAATAATGATAATGATGATAATAGCTTTATTTATATAGCACCTTTAAAAACGAAGATTACAAAATGCTTTGACAGACAAAGCAAAAGCAGGATATTGTAACAACTGAAAGAAAAAAGTAAAGGTGACTACACACAGGCGTATGATCAGAATGGCTGCCCTGTATATTTCACTGCGCACAAAGCACACTGGCGGCATCTAGACGTTTGTCACCGAGCGTCAACTTGGCGCGCCTCAGCGGTTGACGTCACCGTCCTATGTCTTGAGTGTCAGATCTTTCATACAATCAATAATGAACTGTGACTTACCCGTGACAAAAAGTCTCAGGATAATGACAACAATGGAACTGACGCACGTCATGTGACGCATAGCATCATACCACTTCTGGTCTGTGGTGAGCTCAAGGTGAGATGCAGAAATACAGTAGAGAGAAGAGAAGATAAAGACAGTAAAACAATATAAAGTAAAAAAAAAAAAAAAAAAGTATAAAACTCATTAAAGAGGTTGTGTAAATGGATAATTCTGGTACATTTCCAGCACTTAAAAGTATGATCAACAAAATCTTCAGGTACCATGACTCGTGTCTCAAGCCAGACTGTTTCTTCCACAAACTTCGAATGCCCCATAGGTAAATCTGTAATTTAGCCCGTTAATATTTGAGGAGAGGAAGCTGTCATCTTCCAAAGGAAAAACTCCTCGCACCGAAGAGTATTTGACCAATCATTAGGGTGTTAACAGTGCTCATGAAATGTCTTCCCCTCGGAAACAAGTGAGACATCTAGCTAGCATGGATGATACGCCAATGAAACCAGTGAAAGAAGACACCAAAAGACGTAAAAGATGTCTCCGCAGCGAGGATTTATTGTCAACCTCACTTGACAAGGAATGAATTTTGCAAAGTTCTGAAATAGATGAATGGAAAATATCTTTTTGAATTTCCATTTGTGCTTAGCAGCTAGCTAGCTATGCTTTGACTAATTTGGTTTCCAGTAGGAGTTATTTACACGTCTGCACAGGGGATATGGAAGTGAGGAAATGACTGGCTATTTGCCTTAATTTGCTGCTCTGTTAGGAAGCATTTGGAAATTGTGAGAGCCAACACGTCTGGCTTGAGAGACTAAACTATGACAAATATGTTGCACAGTACACATTTCATTACTTTTGGGTTACGTCTTCTGCTACATTTTGGACTTCCCCAATAGAGATGTCTGTGACAAAGTAAACGTTTGTAACCAGTGTGCGGGGCGGCTTTTTACAGATGCAAAAAAAAAAAAAAAAAATGCAGAAAATAGTAATCTCAGTTCAGTAATAAAGTGGCATTACTGATAAACCGTCGCCTTTCTTTCCAACGTCCTGCTGGGCGCTACAATATTTTTATTTTTATTTCTTAATAAAATTTGAGCAATTTTTCCCCCTCTGTTCTTCACATTTTAAATTATTATTATTTTTTTTTTTTGCTTTTGCTCAAGTAGGTTTACCCAGTATTGTTCTGAGGTAAAATAACAGTGCTATTGTGGCATTCTTTTCATTGCATGCATGTGTCTATATTAGTATCAGTGATCAATGGACGTATATCTGTTTCAGGGATCTCATGAGGAGAGGGGCACAAAGCAATAACAATAACATCAGAACTTTGAGACTTCCACCACGCCCTCAATACACTCTCAGATATGTGCACACACACACAAACACAAATCACACACCAATATGCCACAGAAACCCACCCACCCACACACACACACACAAGCACACTTGTTAACAGGTGAGGACGTACCAATGACAAACATATTGTCAGTCTGTGGGTTATTTCACAGCTCAACAAACAGACAATTAAAAGATTACAGACAAGAAAATGGTGCTGCAGGCATCTGCATTGGAAATTTAAAACAAAATGAAGTTTTTAACAAGCACATAATTCGTGATAAGCTAAGCATCAATTTTACTCTGTGAAACCAAACCAAACTCATTTGTAGAACCTGGAGCCCCAGCATGAACACTCATCGTCCTACCAAGTGAGTTAAAGCACCAGTGTGGCTGTCTGGGAAACTTCAAGTTTTTTTTTTTTTCCATTTCTAAATCCCGCGGCTGCATGTGTGCAGTGGTGTGTTTGGAATTGTTTGGGACTGACAGACTTACTCACATTAGCTGCAGTTGAAGAATAGCTACGCAAACATGTAAATTTGTTGATTAAAATGAAATTAGAGAGCCAGCGATGGTTGAGTGGTTAATCTAATATTCTTCGTCCCAACCCTCAGCCATGGTCACCAGCTTTGGGTAATGACCGAAAGAATGGGATCACTGATACAAGCGACCAAAATGAAGTCTCCCCACACTGTGGCTGGCCTCCCTCTGCCTGATGGGGTGAGGAGTTCAGTGATCCAAGAGGACTTTGGTATTGAAACTCTGCTCCGTCATATTGAGAGGAGCCTGTTGATGTGGTTTGGGCACATGGCAGCAAAAAAAAGCCTCTCTGGCCTGGTGACTCCTTTTGGAAGTGTACCAGGCATGAACAACTAGGAGGCGACCTTAGACAGACTGCAGGGACTATCTCCCATCTGGCCTGGGAAATGAAGCTTCTATAGTTTGATAGTGTGCAACTATGGCAGAGTGATACAGTTTAATAGTGTACAGGTATAGTGATGTACTGTAGATTGATGTATAGTTATAGAGGCACTTATAGAGGGATGGAAGGGTAGCAAAATGGTGTTACCTATCCTGTGATTCCTCAATTTTCAGAATTCCAGTGCTGACAGATTGGCAGCAGACAGGCTGATGGACGAGCAAATATGTGTAAATATCTTGTAAATATTCTATATACACCCATTGTAATTGAAGATATTTTATTTATTTATAATTATTATTTTTGTTTGACGTTGAAGTTTTGTTATTCTTCAGCTACTTGGCTAAATCCAGTATCCAGTTGCAACACTGGTATTCTCTTAAATATATTCTCAGCTGTGAAACCTGATAGCTAATGTTAGCTGTCAGGTTTCAATGCCAAATGCTAAAAACAAAAGAGGATGGACTTCTTTGTTGACTCAGTGATTTGCAGCTATAGTAAACAAGCAGACATGGATAAATCCAAAATAGAAGGAGGAGGTGTATGTTGTAGACTCTCCAAAAGTATCAAAAATTGGATCATCACAAACTGACAAATTGTGGAATCTATCACAATACACAATCAGTCAGCAAAGATGAGAAGATGAAGGGATCTGGAATCACTTTGTTGGTGTACCTTTTTTCATTTCAAAATTTCCAATTAAAGGTGCACTATGAAAAAATGGGGGTTAATTGAAGCAAGGACCCTTTAGACTCACAAAGTTGTGGGGTAAGTGTGGAAAAAAAGAGGAATAATATTACTGAGTTGAGACGAAACCATCATTTTACATTTGTTCCATGCTTTTTGTTAGTTTAATCTAGAGAGTTCTCACCTCAATCGACCTCTGCAATTTTGCATTTAATGCACCTTTAAAAGTTTGAACTGTACTATTTTCCTTTGGCATGGAAAAAAAATCACACCTTACAAAGTTACTGTTTACTCTGAGTACATTTTAAATTAAGTACTTCTTACTTTTACTTAAGTAAATTTTTGCAGTAGTGCGTCTGCTTTCAATTAAATAAAATATAAGCAAAGTCACAATAATTATACCTGAAAGGCAATTTCTATCAGTCCTCCAAAATGAAAGGTCTGCTAATAGACTTCATTTGACATTTTGTAGTTGTAGAGAAAGGAAAACTCTTAATTTGAAGAGTTAGAAAGGAGTAGATAGAATTGCAGCATCTAATTGTGCTCAGGACAGAAACAAGGTAGGACATCAGATACACATATACAAACTTCCTTGCCTCAGGGTCACCCTTAGAATAAAATAAAAGATCTTGATATAGAGACACACCAGAGTTGGAGCGCTGGAGAAACCAGACTTTTAACCTGTTCACCTAAGCAGACCGGGTAAAATAAAATAAAATACACTCACAATTTCCTGCAGAAGACTCTCACATTAGTGCACAGCCTAACAAAATTAGCATCACTGTGGGCCTACCTAATTTTTAATGTAGCACTCTTATATTTCAGACATTTGTTAGCGAGCCAAAGCTTCTGGCAAGCCTCTCTCACCACAAACAGCTCTAGCTGTTTGATTTCCTCCACTCTCCATGACTTTGAAATGGCCAAGTGTGACTTCAGGCTGCTTCTGTTCAGCTGTAATGATGCCAGTGTTTCATTCTCTGCTTAGCTTGGCTGGATGATGCTGAAGTGTCAGTCAAACTTAAGAAACTCTAGTCACTTAGTTGTTATGCCAACACATTACCTAGGGGCTCTGTGTGGGTCTGTGTCTTTGGATTTAAGCTGCTGATTGCTGATAATTTGTATATCCAATGTCTCTAAATTTGAGCGTTTTAGTGGGAAACAATTGCAAGCATCCAGATTTCCCCCTGGTCTTTCATTCTTTCAGAGTCTTGAAAAGTGTCTGAAACAGCCGCCAGTAGCTGTTGCCATAGTATTGCAGTACCGTAAAAGCTGTAGTTCAATACTATATCTGTTCATTGCTGTAGTGCAGAGTAGCACCGGCGGGCAAAACACATACAGAGACTCGTGGGTTGGTGCAGAAAACTCTCACGGGGTGTTTCATTTGAAACCAAATGCAAGACCCTGAAACGAGCTTGGCTAGACGAGGGAGGAGTGTGGTACGGAGTCGGAGAGGTGCAACACAACACAGCAAGTTAGGTCAGGGTTGGGGTTTGGGAAGTAACAAAAAAAAAATACATAGCAGGTGACTGGGTCAACCATTGGGTCTGTCATGAGCTAACTCATCCAACCAGACAAACAAAACATGATGTAATATGAAAGCGCCAAAGCTATAACAACAAGAAGTGTGATGGTGAAAATGAATTTCCAATTTAATGCGCTGTAGCTCCTTGTCGTCATCACCTGAACCATGCCTGTAGTTCCTCACAGGACGCTGTTTGACCCACCCACTTTTTGGCCTCCAACAACACTTAAGTTGGAGCGTGGCCAGATGGTTTTGTGAGGCAAATGAAAATGAACTCATGAGATCAGCCAGCTGTGCCAGGTTATAGTTACTTAGGTGAAATAGTAGAAGGTGAAGTGGCAGTGTAAATGGGTTATGCAAACATAGGAGCCATCTACTTTTTATTCATAAACCAACCATTACCCAGCAAGTGCTGATTAGACATAATACAAGCATGGTAAAGTGCAAAGTACAGCATTGACAACACGCCCCCCAAAAAATTATCTTGGCATTCATATTTTATAAATCCTTACACTTAAATGATAATGTCACCTTAAACAATTTCCAAGCTGATAGGCCTGTAACGATTAGTGTTGGGCAGTAGCGTTGCTACCATTAGTGGCACTACTAGTTTAACCACATTCCTTGGTAGCGCAGTGGTAGCGTCGCTATTTCTACATGAAATAGCGTTTTCAGTAGTGAAGCTGTTTTGTTGATCATGTAGCGCAGCACTGACAAAAGCTACTTTTTCCCAGCATTTCTCTAACACTCAAACACATCATGGTGCGTTCACATGTAGTCTGGAATAAAACTGCTACGTGATAGATAAGATTGGTACGTGTAGCTGACGCTGTTCCGCATGACGGCGACATGATCGCTCACAAATCCTTGATCTCTAATAATAGTTTGACGTGGTAGCACAGATACAGTATATTAGCATGGAAGGCAGGGAAAAGGGGGGCTGTAATAATCGATATTTCTATATTTCCATATTTCCATATTTCTATATCTCTGTCTTGTAAAGCTTTTGGAAATGTTCTTGTTTGTTTTAAAGAGCAGTTGCTCGCAAAGGCACAGCTTATTTTACAGTAAACAATTTAACCAACTGTAGGATGCAAGGCTGTCCATGATTATAGTGAGCGTGGTGGGAAGTTGCTGTAACTGTCCGTGGTGCTGATCCTGTTTCTGTGGAGCTGAGTGGAACTTTTCATTCTGAGGGAAAATAACGTTTCCCTCACAGTCACAATTACATATAGTTACCTTAGCTGTCATTGCATTATGGGTAGAAATTTGAGTTTGCAGCATATTTTACTTAAACATGCCATGTTCTTTACAATGTCAGTAATACAATTGTACTGTAATCTAGGGCAGCTGTCATAGCCTGTCATAGCCTTGAAACTCTGCCATGCTTCAAATTAGCAGCGGGACTGAGTTACCTTTATTTTTTATGTTTTCAGGTTGTTTCATGGTGGTTATGGTGTCTTTTTTTGCACCACAATGAAACTGAACCATTCCTGACTTCAGCTAACTGGAGATGCACCTGCCACACTGCAAGCAACTCGGTTGATGAGTCACTCTATTCTGACTTATTGTGGGTGGTGTAAGAGATTCTCTTTGCATCTATGTACTGGTCTGATGCAAATATTTTATTCATCACAAAAGAATACTTAAGTATGCACATTTATGGGACTCTACACTGAAGCTTCATATCTATTCTAAGCCTACCATACAAAAAATACAGATAACATAAAAAAGGCAAATCCTGTTATGAATTATAATTTTGATCCAGAGAATGGAAATTTCAGGTAGCACCAAAATAGTCTCCTTCTCAAAAAGAATGAAAGAGAGAACTGAAATTGAAATCGATACAGGTTATGAACATGTTGTTTTAAGGATTACAAGGAATAGGAATGTCTAATATGTTTTTATTTATGAAGCAAAAATGCCTTAGGCCAAAAATGCCTTAGGCTAGGGATAGGTAACCAGCACTACAGAGTGCCAAGAGTCTGCAGGTTTTCATTCCAACAAAGTCTACACCTGGTGATTTCACTGATTAGCATACCTCTCACTGATGAACATACCTTCAGATAGAGAGAAGGAAGCAATCAGTGAAATCACCTGGTGTAGTGTGTTGTTGGAATGAAAACCGACAGACTCTTGGCCCTTCACGGCACATGGTTGCCTAACCCTGCTTTAGATGTGACTTTGATACCAAAATTGCACCGTGCCACCCGATTTGTATTGACACTCCCCTGCAGCGCACTCTGCTGCCAATTTCAGCACAAGTGATGTCATGGCGAGCCACAAAAATTACCGAGCAGGAAATGAAATTGCCAACTTCGCTGGCATGAGGTCACTGCGCTCTGCTCTGGCACAAAAATATGGCTCTAAAACTCTTCAATGAAAGCCATACTAATGAAATTCTTTTAGGTGGATTAGGAACTCCTTTAGGCAGAGTGTGGCAGGTCTTCCTGCAAGTTTTATAGGCAAAAACTCACTGAAACCTTAATTTAAAGGATTGGCCAACATCCAGTTTTTAATAAAAGGCAAATATTGGCAGGAGTGATATATCGGTCTAACCCCGTGAGTGTAATGTGTATGCATGTGTGTATCTCTGTTATTTGTTTGTGTCTATCTGCATGTGGGTGTCAGTAGATACAAATGAAGCTAGGTGTGTATGAGCGTGCAACCTGGCACATACGGGTGTGTATTGCATGCTGGAACACCTCCTGCCACGAAAGCATCTGTCCGCATAACAGCCCCCCGGTAATAACAGTAAAAGTCCCCTCCTGCTGTGTGAAATGAACTCAATGCCACTCATGCACACTTCTGCCATGGACAGGTTGTGTTTACGGTGCAGGTTACCACCAGCGGCTGCCCAGGGGGTCCCACCAGCTCTAATTAGGTGAAGGGTGGGCTATCCAAACCCAAATCAACACACTCTGTGCCTTGACTGAGTTTATCTTGACCCATCACAGGACTGGTTCACCTGGAGGTTGAACTTGAGCAGAAGGGTAATTGCAATCATTCGGATGAAAGGAGGAGCAGCTAGGAATAAGACCGATATTTTTACAATAATCTGGACTACTATTGGCCTTTTATCTTAACTCACATATTGGCCAGTCAGTATGATTCACCTCTAATATGCTTGGTGTGATGCATGCTGTTTAAAGGAAAACTCAATGTTTTGGGCAAAATACCCATTTTCCGACTTACCCAGACTGAGACAAGATGTTGGATACCATTTTCACCTCTGTACATCCACTGGTTCGGTTCCTATGGATAGCATTTCATGTTAGCTTAGCATAAAGACTTGAAGTCTACAGGAGTCATTAGCATAGCTCTATAAAAGTGAAAAAAAATAAACCTCATGGCAGCTCCGAAGCTGTATAATTTACACAATGCATCATGTGCATTTGAAATACATGTTTAGGAGGGTCGTTTTAGGAGACGCTAGATGGTAGGAACTATAACCGCTGAACATATGTATTCATCAGTTATAGCTCCTACCATCTAACTTCTCTTAAAATGACTGTTTTTTTTTTTTTTTTTACAAAAAAAAATCCAATTGTATTTCATTATTGTGTAACACACAATAACATTGTGCTGCTGTAATGTTTTCTTTTTCCACTTTGACGGATCTAGGGCTAAGGACTCCTGTAGAGTTCAGATCTTTATGCTAAGCTAACATGAAATGCTAACCATAGGAACCAGTGGATATACAAAGGTGAAAATGGTATTGGACATCTTGTCTCAGTTTGGGTAAGTCGGGAAAAGCGGATTTTGCCCAAAACATTGGAGAATTCCTTTAATTACATATTTATTTTAACTGAATTATTCTAGAATTGATTAGTACTACACTCCTGAACTGGACCTGATTCCAACGTGATCACTAAAACTAAAATTGTTGTGGAGATAGAATGGATTTCCCTAAAGGAAAGGTGACATGGCGGGAAGAACAGAGGCCGGCCTGTGGCAAGATGTATGGCACCTTTGGCCTAAAGCTAGAGGGGAAACAGACTTCGGCTTTATCCGGACAGTAATTGCATCATCAATTATAACTGCTAAACGCTTTTCAAGTCACCTGCTGATGTGGCTGCCATTAACCTCGCTGCGCTTGACCAAGGTGAACACTAAATCTCCCAACATATCACAAACCTGCTATCAGCACACACAGGCTTATGGCCACTTATACATTTGTGCACATATATGAACACACCTAGATAACCATGCAACCGTATTCGCACGCACACGTGCACACAAGCAGGACAAGCCATTTCCCCTCTCTTCAAAACTGTGGCACAGCAATAACAATAAAAAAACTGGCTGTAAAATTTCTGCCCATTTGTTATTGACTTGCACAGCCGTCTGGCAAATGTGCCTTACTTTGGACTCAAATCAAGTTTCTTATTGTCCTGTTCAAATGATGGCCAGTGTGTTTGAAGTCCTTATTTTGCAAAAGAAATTTGGTTTGGACTGCATCAGAAAGTAGTTTGTAGAGGTGGAAATGTGGCCTGGAAGTCAGCCGGCTGCAGTGTGTTAATATGCCCTCCCTCTCCCCCTCTGTATGCCTACCTCTCTGGATCTCTGACTGGGAAATCAATACTGTCTCCAGCCCAGCGAACGTCAATATGTGTCACAGCGCTTTCTCTGTTTCCCCTCCCTCTCTGTCGGTATAGCATCCATGTGTGTGGAGCATCGGTGTATGTGGGTGCATTCGTGTGTATGCGTGCGCGTATGAGTGCATACCCCTAGTACGCTGTTTGAAGCCAATAGACCTCCTTGTTGTCATCGCGCTGCCTCCCTCAGCCATGCTAGACAACAGCACAGGCATCTCCCCATGGATAATGAAGACTTAAATATAATAACAATAATAGTTTTTCAATGGTTCGTTATACCTACCACATATGTTGATAACGACATCTTACATTTACAATAAAGTGAACACATGATTTGGACTCCCACAGATGTCAGCACAGGAAGGTGAATAGTTTCTGCCCATCGCACGTCCACAGATTTGAAGGCATTTATTTTTTATAAGAGTCAATGCTCACATCTATAAAATTGATTGGAACCTTAGATATAGGACATACACAAAGGTGTTAACCTGATGACTCATTGTGTGTCTACATTCATTTATAAGGAGCTGATCTCCTGGTAAAGAAAACCATTCTCTGAGACCTGGAATTTTCAGTTTCTTCACAAAGTTGGCCTTCCACCTAAAAATGACTCAGATGTTTTTATGGTAACAGTTCAATACAGCAGTCGATACACAATATGATTCAGAGCAACAGTGAGTCATTAGGTTGACCATATGGAAGCTGACAGCGGCAGTCCTTGTTTTTGATTGTGATCTGTGAATCTTCAGTGGTGAATAAAAGTCTGGGACGAGGCAAACCTGTAAGTCACTGTAAATCATCAGTTTAACTGCAATATATTTCCTGCTGTTTGACCTCAAAGGCATTAGCTGTTTTTTCCTTGTAAAACTCTTTGTATATATATTTATCGGCAGGTTTCATGACTCGACTCTGGGTTTTACTCAGTGTTCCTTATGCACATTGCAGATATGCACATTTCAGGAGTTAAAACAGATTTCTTGAGTTTATGATTTTTTGTGTCCACTATCTAAAAGTGGACAAATCCTGCTCCATCAAAGCCTGTTAGTTTTCCAAAATATAACTTTGGCTCCCTATAGGAAGGGTCAATATAATAAATATTAAAAATGGCCACCCTCTCCTTGCTCCAGTGGATGCAAAGGTGTAGGCTCTGTGTTGAATCTAGGTCAGCTGAGGTCAAGCATGTAATTGCACTTTCCCTCGAAAACAGGTGATTCTATTAGATTCCCATGTTTATTTATTTACTTTTTTGGTAGTAGATTTAGCATTGAAATGTCGTGTTTATATTGTACATGGGGAGATAGTGCTGAGAGAGAACCTTGTAATTGGAATATTCTTAATCAAACCTGTATACATCCTATAATGGGAACTTTTTCTAGTGAATTAAAGTAAAGTGAATTTAATCTCCTCAAGATCTCTCTTGAACTTCCTCATCATGGTCTCCCTTGAACCTCCTCAATTTGAGAACTACCTGGTACTTCCTTAAGAACCTCTGGAGGTTCCCAGATGCCTTTGAGAACTGTGGGTCTTTAACTTTTGTACCTTACTTTGGACTTTCCTAGCTTTCTGAGCCATGAATGAAGGGCAAATAAATCATTGTGTTGAGAGAAAATCAATGATTTTCAATAATTGTTGCAGCTGTCTTCCACATGTTGATCCAGTTTGGAGTCTGAGACAGATGTTCTGAGACCTTGAGACAGCGTCACTTTCTGCATAATTTGTCTGTCCTGGCAATCAGGAAGGGGGATCCTGGCTCGGTTGGGGAAAGTATATCAAACATATTTGCTATTTGAAAACGTTTTTGATATTTCACAACCAATATCTGCGGAGCCATGAAGAAGTCCTGTAATATATTGGGACCACAGGCCGCCAATAGCCAAAGAGAGATGATTCTGTTGATTTCATTGGTGTCATGTTGGAGATTATTAGAGGTCCTGATGCCACTGATGTATCAGTACTCAGCAGGATATGATCAGTTGTGTCATTCAATGTGTATCAAGACAAAGTCAATTAAAAGGCTATTTAAAGCTCAATTACAGGACATTTTACAACGGCGAAATGATAAAACAGCACTGAAGCAACCAAAAGGAAGCCATACAAAATTATGTAGAGACAAAATAAAATAAAATAAGAGACCACAAACATAACATAAAGAATACAATAAAACATGGAAAATAGAGAATAAGGTGATGTGACATCTTTGCCATGTGTGAGAATTTTTACATTTAAAACTTTTTTTAAAAAACTGCTATAGTTGTCTTAACTGGCTAACACTAGAAGATATTGAGACTATTTTTAACGTGTAAAGACTGGAGACAAATCTATTAACACTAGTGTTAACAGATTGTATTGTTTAGTGTGTGGATATTTTTACTTGTGTTTGTGTGTGAGTGTGGATTTACTTGTGTGTCTCTATGTGTATGCATTCACTTGTGTACTTGCGCATATAACTTTATACCTGTGTAACTGTCCCAGGGCATGTGTATGTGTGTGTGTGTGTGTGTGTGTGTGTGTGTGTGAGAGAGACTGTGTGTGATAGAGTAATTGACTGCCTGGGGCTGTCTCTTCTTTTACCTTCTCACCTCTGGTCTCGAGGTACCGCCTGGTCACGCTACAGGCTAAAGCTCCTTGCTGGGCTGCAGCACACACAACACGCTATGGGGCTCTGGGACTGAGCCGGGACTCCCAAGAGCCCCGCTGCCTGCAGTATACACAGCAGTGCATTTCCTTTATGGGTCCTACTGAATATCATGCTGAGCTTCCAATGTTATGGCTTTTTATCCCCCCGCCCCCCCTTTTTTTTT
>OMLF01010466.1:37171-47309 GCA_900302615.1 Holocentrus rufus
GTCTGTGCCTCCACCCCCCCCAACCCCCCCAATGTGTTGTCAGTGTGTTGTTTGGTGTGTGTTTGTTTGGCGTTGTTTTGATCGCCGATGCTTGTGTGTTTGGGCTGTGCTGGCTGGGCGGTGAGCGTGCCCGGTGCAGAGCTGATGGCGTGCCAAGTGCTCCCTGTGGACCGGCTGTGCCTTCCACTCTGCTCAGCCACCGTGAACGCCGAGCCGACAGACTGCTGCAAGGGGAACACCACTCTTTCTCCCTCCCTCTCTCTCTCTATCTCTCTCACACACACGCTACGCCATCACCCCCTTCACCCCCCCACCACCTCTCCTTTCCTCTCTCGCTTTCTCATCTTTTTTTCTTCTACTTCTCCCCACCATTTCCCGTTTTTTTTCTTTCCTCCTCATCCCTCTCTTTCTTTCCACTGCTCTCTCCTGTTCCTTTATGTCTCTTCCTTCTCACCCCCGCCCCCTCTTCCAGCCTCACGTCTCCTTTTTTTTTTTTTTTTCTTATCTGTGCACTTAAGTCCTACCTGGGTGGCATTAGTATGACAGAGGCCTGGTGATCGTCAGACCAAGCATTTTAAAATAACATATTGCCATGTAAAATACAGGCATTTTAATTTTGCATGAACATTACAGTGTGCCTTGGATATTTTTTGCAACTTGCCCAATACAAGGTAAAGACAATATCTTTACCAATGCAATGAGCCCTTAAAGAGTCTGAACCAGTACTGTGCACCCAAAGCAGCAAAAGAGCATCTGGATGTGACCACAGCAAAGACCCAGCAGCCTGGGGACTGTCGTCATGGCGGGTAAAAATTCTTTCTCAGTGTCCTTAAAGTATAACTTAGTTCACACATTAGTTTAATATTTAAAAAAATCAATTCGTGAAAAGGATTTGATATGTTTGAGAATCGATTTTATTTTAACGTAATAGTCGTTTTCAAGCGCAGCAGGAATAAATATAAAAGGTAGAACAACGTAAGGAGATTCATGGCTTTGCAGTTTCTGGCAAAGTTATCTGAGTTCAGCTTTGATAATCTAATGCGCCCTGGAGCTGTGTGTATGTGTGTGTGTGTGTGTGTGTGTGTGTGTGCGCGCGCGCGCGCACTGTTACACACTGAAAATTCCTGGGAAAGTCTGGTAAAACTGAAGCCATTTGGAGTGTCCTCTAAAATCAGGAGTGTTCTGATTGCCCCGGGTGAAATTCATGTCATCTAGTAATGTTTTTTTTTTTTTTTTTTTTTTTTTTTGGTCTATTTGTCATTTTTTCCTCTTCCTGTCCCGTTCCCTCTGGTGAGCTGGAAATATCTCCAAAGCAGTTTTTTTTTTTTTAACGAATACACAAAATCCCCTGCCATCTTTCCACTGGGATCCTGTTGCTGTTTTTGGGTGCCCGTTAATTCCTCGCCATCCCAAACGAGGTATACACACCCCGATGTTATTGCCACAGTTGAGTGTCCCTAACATTTGTCTTGCTATGCCATAGTTGCTCAGTGAAGTCCTGTCCCATTGGGTTCAGCTGGAAACCCCAGCCTGGGCATTGAATTGCAATACCTACTGTTCATTAACATTTAGCTCTAATTACTGGGCTCATTAAAGCATCGAATTAGCAGCAAAGTCTTTTGGCCTCCTCTCCGCGCTTAATCGTTAAGCAAATGGAGCGTCGCAGGTTTGAGGTGATTACTATTGAGATGTAAGCGCCATGGCTGCACGAAATGTCACGCGGTTTCCTTAAAAAAAAAAAGAGGGGGAAGAATGACTGGAAGCAATTTACTTCCACTTGGTGGAAAAGCTGTTTTGCGAGCGCACAGCGAGGTCAGTTCGAGCTCCCGACATCACACAGTCATTATTCTAGCATGGCACGCTGTGAGAAACAGCTCCTCCAGAAGGTCAGCAACATTTACATCCAGGAAAAAAAAAAAAAAAAGAAAAAAAAGCTGACAGCTGCTCAACTGTCGAGCTAATGCAAACTGCACATGCATTTGGGTCATTTCTGCTGCACTTTCCTCCCCACAACACACACATACACACACACACACACACACTCTGACACTCACAAAGGTACAGTCAATATGTGAAATGTGTGTGTTTGTGTGTATTAAAGTGCACAAATATACCAATACTCACTCGGAATCAAGAAACTTAAGCAAGCATCAGTGTACACCCGCAGTACATGCATATACTGTTAATACACACACACACACACACACACACACACACACACACACACACAAACAGAGGTCAAGATCAAATGGCTCTTTCATTGGTTGATCCTCTTAGGTCACAACCTTGAATAGGTAATGTGCGATTGATTGCTTGGTGAATACTTCTGAGGGAATAAATGGAGGGAATTAAGCTGGGATAGCCAATTCTGACTAACACTCACATACACACACTCTCAGATGCACGTATGCATAAATGCACAGCCACAAGCAGTGGCTTCTGCAATTTTGCAGTGTATTGTCCATGAATTGAGGTAGTTAACGACAGAGCAGCAACACAGCTGTACTGCAGAATATTAAACAATGAAGAAGCTTGTTAAGTCACATAACAACTCTTACTTTGCCATAATTGCTCCAGCAAGGACTCTTTAGGGCTGAATTAGTCAGCAGTGGCCTGTTCTATGAATGTTACAAGCAAAGTCTGGATCTTTTTGTCCACCACAGTGGCACTTTACTGTGTCGGTGCTGGTGCCAGTTTTCATTATCTATTAAAACAGGAAAACAGCAAGCAGAATGAGCAATATGGAGAACCTTGGCTGCACAAATCTTCATTACATAGATACATACTTCCTTTGTTTAAAAAATGGTTTTGCCGCTGGACACTGAACACAACCCGCATCTGTTTCTACAATACTAGCTAAAATATATCAAATAAACCAAAATCCGAATGACTTCCTCACATATATGTAGTATGATTTCTGTTTAGGATGGAGTAGATATGTTAAAGGAATAGTGCAGCATTTTGGGTCGAATACCCTTTTTCCAACTTACCCAGACTGAGACAAGATGTTCAATACCACTATCACCTCTGTACGTCTACTGGTTCAGTTCCTATGGGCAGCATTTCATGTAAGCTTAGCATAAAGACTAGAAATCTGCAGGAGTCATTAGCCTAGCTCTGTCAAAGTGAAAAAATAAACCTTAAAGCAACTCTGAAGCTGTCTTATTTACCCAATGTATCATGTGCGTTTGAAATACATGTCTTGGAATAAAAAATAAAATAAAAAAATTAAAAAAGAGACTCATTTTAGGAAAAGTTAGATGGCAAGAACTTCCAAAATGCCAAGAGGTGTATTTTCAAATATGATATATTGTGTAAATAACAGCTTCGGAGTTGCTGTAAGGTTTATTTTTTCACTTTGACAGAGCTAAGCCAATTACTCCTGTAGACTTCAAGTCTTTATGCTAAGCTAACATGAAATGCTACTCGTTGGAAGCGAACCAGTGGACGTACAGAGGTGAATATTGTATCGAACATCTTGCCTCAGTCTGGGTAAGTTGGAATAAGGGTATTTTGCTTGAAAAGTTTGAGTATTCCTGCTTTGAAAACTCAAAGTTTGTGCTTGTAAGTTGTACAAATATACAAATATGTTAGCAATTGCAGCTAACAGTGGCTAAGTAAACTGCAGCGCTAACTTTCCTGCAGATTGAGCTGACCTCAGAACAGTTTCATTGGTAATATACTATGAAAAGGCTATATAAACTGTGATAATGGGCCAGGAAAAGCCATGTTGTAGATGAATATGTCGACTGCTGTTAACATTTCATTACTGGGATTTGAAGTCATGGGGTGTTTTTAAAAAAGCATACAATTTTTAATGGAAAAGTAGCCCAAATGGTACAACAATACCATGAGAAAAATATTTTCAAGTTACTATATAAAGTAAATGTTGATTGATGTGAAAATAGGTCTACTTTTTGGATAAATGGTAAATGGACTGCATTTATATAGCGCTTTACAATGTGCACTTCACATTCACCCATTCACACACACATTCACACACTGATGGGGGAGGCTGCCATGCAAGGCGCCAACCAGCTCATCAGGAGCAAGTAGGCATTCAGTGTCTTGCTCAAGGACACTTCGGCACGGTCTCTGGAGGAGTCGGGGACCAAACCAGGAACCTACCAGTTCCTAGATGACCGCTCTACCTCCTGAGCCATGCCGCCCCTGATGCCGCCCCTTAATCAAGAATAAAATTATTAACATTAAAAGCGCAAATTGCCCTTGAGATCCAACTTCCATTACAGCTTACACCTTCCCGACCGGCTCCTGATGTTTAGGAAAAAGTAAACTTGCTTTTGTGCAACATAAACATTCATCCCAGGGCGTCCAAGAGAGGTTTAACATGAGAGTCTATGGAGCCAGACCCAGAGTGTCACAATACAGACGCCGAAGGGTACCTTCCACATCTATTAATCAATTTGACAAAACATCAACATAAAATGCCCTAGGAATGAGAATGCGTTTGTTCTCCACACGTAATATGACTTTGCGCTTCCTGCTACAAAGTTAGAGGAGGAGAGACACTGGTGTGCACAGAGCTCATCGTGCATTTCTTTGAAACATTATCTGCTGGCAAAATATTGGCTGTTAGTGGGGTTTCATTGTAAATGTTTTAGTTATTTAATATACCTTTCTGGCATCAGTTGTAATATAGATCATTCAAGGTAATTTCATGCCCTGTCATAGTTTATCGTGAAAAATTGTCGCTGCACAACTGCCCCTTGAGCAGTTTGGAGGCGGGCCGGGAAGGACTTGTTTCCCAAATGAAATTAAATGTCATGTGG
The DNA here is from genome assembly GCA_900302615.1 of Holocentrus rufus. NCBI lineage: Eukaryota > Metazoa > Chordata > Actinopteri > Holocentriformes > Holocentridae > Holocentrus > Holocentrus rufus. The sequence goes on from OMLF01010466.1 coordinate 41,962, forward strand.
GCATTCTTAGAGGAGCAGAAACATGACCTTGTAACACAAAGTATAATCATTACTTGAGGACAAATAGGTGCGGACTGAGTTTAAAAGTGTGGTAAACAGTTGGAGAGACTGTTCCCTAGTACAGGGCGCAGGGTTAGAGATGTCATGGGTGTTTTACTGAAACGCAGCAGGAGACAGAGTTAATGTTGTGTATCGCCATCAGAATGACCTGCTCCCATTACAAGCCACTCATCTCCGGCAAACTCTCCCATGACTCTCTCTACCTCCACACTTCTCTCTCCATCTTTCTATCTCTCCCGCGTTCACCTCTCCCCATTTCATGGCTGTTTTCTTCCTCTATTTGCTTGACAAGACAATGGATAATAACCCTGGAATAGCACGGAGACCGGCAAATGAGAGTAATCAAGCTGTCTTGTCCTGGTGGCGTTCAGGTTCACTCATCAAACCCTAATTATCACCCTGGAAACCAATGTTCCGCTTTAATTGTTCTGATGAATGAAATATTACAGAGAGGAGTCGGGCTGCAGCCGAGCGGAATAACAGCTTTTAGCCATAAAACACGGCAGACGAGGAGGAGGAGGAGTGAAGGTGACTCAGGAGAGAACGGAGAGAGAGAGAGAGAGGTGAGCGAGCAAGGGAGAGAGAGAGAGAGAGAGAGAGGGAGAGTTCAGCATGGAAGATGTGAAGAAGAGGATGGAGAGGTGGTGAGAAATTCGGAAATAGGAAGGAAAATGACAGCAACCGGGTCCAGGGAGGCGAGCGGAGCGCGGTGAGGGCTGGGGCTGTTTAACCGAGGTCTAATTGTTTCAAGATAACACACAAGGAGGTGTCTAGCCAGTAATCGAGACAGATTGCACCCAGAGGTTTTCTATAAGGCTCCCGACTGAGTTGTTCCTACATAAAAACGCCACTGAATTATCGGGCCTCGCGTTCTCCTTCCTCCAATAAGATCTGTCAGCGGACACTTGGTTGAGCATGATCCCCCCCACACCCCAAAGCAAAAGATCACATGTTGACTCGTCATTATTGAATTTGCCGCCGCGCTCGGAGCCGTTCTCCCTTTTGTTGCTCCATCTGATTTGATTTGAAGACATCACAGGCAAAACAAATCTCCAGATGAACGACTCGGGAAGCATGAAACGAGACGGTTGCACCCGGCATCTGCTAGGCCCGCTGTCACTCGTGCATTCCGGAATTGTTCCTCAAGGCTGTCAAATGGATGCACGCACGCGCACACACACACACACACACACACACACACACACACACACACACACACACAAACATCCTGTTCAGGACACTACATACATCCCTCTAAAAAGTTTTTTTTGTCACCTGAATTTGTACCCAGACACTTTGGTGTAATATATTGGTTGATGGGGGAACTCAGTGTCATCAATAATGGAGCGTATGGAAGATATCCGCGGGGGCTTGTACCATTATTGATATCAGTTCCTCCTCCCCCCTGGCCGTTCCCAATACAGGAACAGCAGGGGTGGAGCCATGGAGAGGGCTGACAGGCTACACCAGCAGCAGTCTGACACACACACACACACACACACACACACACATATACACACACATGCATACACACAGCCAAGCATGAATCCACACCTGTGTACAGGTACAAGTCAAGATGGATACTTGATAGTATGATTTTGATAATCTTTCTACACTTGCATTAGTTTTCAGAGGTCGTGGGGTCCACCTGTACTTGGAACAGTTTACATTATGGGAGACATCTATTAAGACAAATGTATAGAGCCATGTATGGTAAAGAGTGTGCTACAAGACGACTGTTTACCTCCATCTATATAATGAAGTCTCACTGTCATATTTTGGTCATTCTCTCACGACCCTCACCAGCGAGTAGTTTCGTATGATCCGAGCTCATTAATAAAAGTCTGAAATCATCTTCCTGTGAACGTCTGTTTTCTCCTCTAACCACAGCACACAGCTTACAATATGTACGGGTGAATCGACGGTAGCTGAATGGATGGATAGAGTTCATAAAGAAGTTCGATTAAGAAAGAGGCTATTAGAAAAAAAACTTTTATTGAAAACAAATAAGATTCACTATGTTTTTGGAGGGAACTTAACACAGCCTTGACCATGCCGTTAACTTCCTCTTGACAGTCAACTTTGGTCAAACCTATAGTTAGCCCACAAAGTGGAGCAGCGCTGAGTCTTTGAACAGTTTGCTCATCGCGTGACTGGCCTCCCCAAACACCTTTGCCCACAGTAAATTATGGAGCAGATGTAACTAGTCCTGTAAAACTATTCTTTATGGTACATTATTCATCACTCTTAAATACATAATGGACTGAGCCATACAGACACACATGCACTGAGGGACTTCGTATATTCATATATCTATTTTAACCTTTACTTATCCTGGGAAAGTCATATAGAACGTGCTCTTATCCAGCAAAGCCCTGTTTTCACATTCACACTGGGAACCGTTCGGTCTCCTGTCGTCGGCTGCTCTGCCAGCACAGTTGGCAGGTTTAGTGCCTTGCTCAAGGGCATTTTATTCATTGACTTGTCCCAATCGCATTTCCCCAGCTGCTCCGAGGTTTCAAACAGGTGCTCTTCTGTCCATAAACTCAGTAACCTCTTGGTGATTACACCCTGGTGTTGTTTGTGAACTCATTCATTTATTCAGTATTATAAAACTATCTCACCCTCCTTAATTCAGATTAATTTAACTTGGATTATCTCAGATTCCTTGACTGGCTCTTTAAAATTCAGAATGTGTGTGCATGAACGTTTCGTCTCCCTCTTTCACCTTCAGTAAGACTTTCTTCCGCGCTGTAATTCGGCTGACACTGAGTGGAATGGGAGCAGATCTCATAGTAATGGAAAACAAGCTACACTGTATTTGGCGTAAATGCAAAGACAAGTGCACAGCCTCCTCTCAACACACCACGAGCACTGCGATCTCTCACAGAGAGAGAAAAAAAAATAAATCAACAAAAAGCATATGGGCACGGTGAGACTTTTTTAGTGGCTGGTGATAAATCACTCCCAAATTGCATATCCAAACTATTAAGCTAACAAGGCGGTCGGCGGCCTGGGTTAACTTCAAAAGACGGGAGCAGAGCTCGTAGGAGGGGCGCACAAAGTGAGATGAATGCTAAATGGGTGAGATCAGAGAATGAGTGTGTTTCCTCCAAAATGAAACATTTCCTACCTAATGTCTTTTGTCCTTGGGGCTCCATATGGAGGTTTGACTGCTGTGTTCCGGCTCATGCACAACAAAAGGGAAAGGTAAGAGAGCGCAGCTCAGGTTCATCATGCCTCTGGGTACAACTGCACACCACACACACCTGTGTGTCATAAATAATACACATATTGGAGTAGTGTAAATCAGAGTTTGACTGATAGAGGTTTCTAAGGCTGATAGCCATGCTGATACTTTTGGCTTGAAGATGCCAGCTGACAGTTACTGGATGATATCAAATTTGTAAGATCAATATCTGTAATCCAATGAGTGGGCAATCAAATTTTTATCTATATAATTACTACACTATTTTTAAGAAACCGTGCTTGTTACAGGAAAACACTGCAATCCCAAAACAGCAAAAATCAGTGTACATACAGAAGTTATAATTGAATGAGATGAAATTTCAAAGCATGTTATTTAGACTTACTGACTTACTGACTTCCTTTAGAAATAAAACTCTGGAGCCTCCTAGTGGTGACAACTAAACATTGCTAGGGACCCGGTCTGGTAAGCACAGCCCTGGAGCTTCTAGCTTTTCCATAAAATAAGTCCTTCCAAAGTGAGAGTCGTTACTGTCGGCCTCTTTCCATCATACAACTTCTAGCCAGCCTGTTATTGTTACCTGGTTTGAGCTTCTAAATGTTTGTATCATCCCGATGATACAATCCAATATATTGGAAATGCGGAGGCTCAAGTCTGTGATGACAAAAGACCAGCTAGGGAGGAAATCCCTTCCTCAAAACAAACAAACAAACAAGAGGCTAAATATTAATCAGAACCAAAAAAAAAAAAAATTCGAGAGAGGACTGAAATCGGTAGACGTTGCCTTGTTTATTCTGGATGGGTTAGTTAACCTACAGAGTAGCCTTGCAAAATTTGGCCTAGACAGGCTCCCATACAGCCACGCAAAAAGATGTAATTACAAATAGGGTTTGTGTTGTGGACACTGTCTAGTGGCCAGAAAATCACTTAGTGTAGCTTTATCCCCATAGGGAAACAGAGCTGGTGCAACAGCAAGACAGTATAGGATACTACATAGAATGAATATACATTCAAATGCCAGCAAATGGAGGAATACTTAAACATAACACAGCCAAAAATTTTGTTTAAGTTTATGTTTATGTTTAAGTATTCATATATATATCATAAATGATATATTAAGCAGAAAAACGTGAGTGAAAAAAATAATCTTAATGGTGTCAGGATGTTTTAGAGATTAGTGAATTCAGCTGCTTGTAAACTTGTAAACAAAGTCATTTCAAAATTTTAATGCAAGAACAATAGAAAAACAGTATTAGTGCAAGTGCTATAAAAATTAGAAGTCCTATTTGTGGTGAGGGCAACAAGTCCTTGCTTCTTATCTATAGTCCGGCTGAGTTGGTCGGTCCTATCAGCAGGCTGTTATCTGTGTGCCCTCCTAAACCTGGAGACTGTATGAGCTACCTGGGCCTTATCAGTGTCTGTCCTCCTAGAGAGGGATCCATTGCCGCCGGGCCTCGGCAGCCTCCACCCGACCCTGGATCGACCTCTCCTTGGTTCTCCTCCAACAACCCGGATTCCACTGAACACTTTCTCTGTCTCTCTATCCCTCTCTCTCTCTCTCTCTCTCTCTCGCTTTTCATCCCATCTTGTTCTATATCTTGCTCTAAATGTCATAGGGTATCTGGTAGGATATGACTAATATGGGCTGTCGAGCGCTGATGCCAATATTGAAGGTTTGAGATTAATGCTGGCAACAGCTGATATTTTGTGCCAATATTCAGCAGCATTAAATGTCAACATCTTCATGCAAAAAAATCCAAAACAATGGAAATAAATTAGACCATGGGACGTGTAACTCTCCATTGAAACCCACGCTAATTACATTCAAAACCAGGCTGCTACTATTTCTATTATTACTACTGCTACATTTTTCATTCATAGTTTTATTCATAGTTAGGTGGAAGCCAGTCTTCATGTTACATTACAGTCAGTAAGTTAAAGGAATACTCCAACATTTGGGGCAAAATACCCTTTTTCCAACTTACCCAGACTGAGATGAGACAAGATGTTTGATAACCATTTTCACCTCTGTATGTCCACTGGTTCAGTTCATATGAGTAGCATTTCATGTTAGCTTACA
>OMLF01010468.1:6866-20824 GCA_900302615.1 Holocentrus rufus
TCCCCCCCTCTCCCTCCCCCCACCTCTCTTTCTCACCCACACGCAGACCGTGAACTGCAGTCCTACGTTAAATTGTTCCGTGCACGGTGCTTTCCCTCTTAATCAGCCACATCATATAGTCAATTTTGCCTCATACAGTCCCAGGCAATCTGACAGCTGTAGCAGCGGTGCACAAATATTGGGCACAGTTGTACAGGCGCAGGGTTTGCTTTCTATTGTCCCCGTAAAAGCTGATTAGGGGGAGTGATGATGAATGTTTAATTTCATCAGATAAGAAGCCCTACATTTATGAGCATACGCAGCTCTAGGCGCACAGCCTGATAGGCATTCGATGAGACAAGCACTCCCCCTGCTGTTTAGACGCTGATGGGAATTTCACCCCAATACTGAGTCCAATAATCTACAAGCGTTCCTACTGCATGGGATGCCAAACCTTAGCATGTGTGGGACCCACTGGGCCACACTGGATAAGACTAACCATCAATCCAAGAAGATTTTTGCAGTTGATTTAGTGCAGAATTGCAGAGCTGTTTGGAGAGGGGCAAGGAATCCCAGTGCCCAAAAAAAAAGCAAGGGAGAAAGGAAAAGAAAAGAAAGGATAAAAGTCTAATAAAAGTCTGGTGCTTCTGAGGTTAATCAATAGTGTATTATGCACATGAATACTGAACTTACTGTTTCTATTTAGTTTTACAATAAACTTCACTCACACTCTCTCTCTGTCTCTCCTGCAAAACCCTCTGGAACCACAGTCAGGATGTCAGGGATGGACGTCCCATCGCTGGTGGACCATAACGAGACGGGACTCTCTCCAGCGGACAACGGGACCTTCCTCCGCTTCTCCCCGACCTCGGTCTCCACATCAGCGGCCGCCTCCTCGCCGGGACGGACGGGGAACGTCTACGTTTACGTGTGGATCTTCCTGGGCCTGCTGGTGTTCCTGCTGACGCTGCTCATCATCTCCCTCCACCGGCTGAAGAACATCATCACCTCCTCCTCCTCCGTCCCGGACTGCAGCAGCGAGGGAGGGAGCTCCTTCACCAACATGGAGATCTGCAGCATCTCCTCCCAGAGATCCACCATCTCCTCGCTGTCCAGCTGAGGGAGGCCCAGCGCACAAATACACACACACCGTCATGAGGGCGTGAGCATTTCCATAAGTGTGTGCGCTTTCATGCCAACACAGACAGACAAGCATGCACACACAAAACACACACAGAGAGGTCCAGCATCTCCTCACTGTCTCTTTCACACACATCCTGAACCACAAGGTGTGACATTACCACCCGTGCATGCTCATTCTTCTAATCGCCGTGGGCTATTGATTGCGGTGTCTTCAGGCAATTTGCTGTGTGAGGGGAATTTGATAAACTTGTTAACCCCTCTCAAATTAAGGCACAGGGGAAATATAGCCTGTAGTTCACAATGTGATGAGGAGCTCTTGTGGGCTGAGAGTGTAAACCACTCATGGACCAAGACTGATGAATCTGAAATCCTGCCTCCTCTAGGAACTAACATAATGAGGAATTATATTATTCCTTTTTATATATATATATATATAAAATGGTATACCTGTACTGTGCTCATTTCAGTTTAGAAAAAGAAATGTTTTCATGTGATGCTTTGTACAGTATATCCTAACTAACATCTGTAGAATGAATTGCAAAATCAATATTCCAAGTAAGTGATATTAAAAGCCAATACTTTGTACAAAAGTGCATGCCTAGTCTCACTTGTTCAATTGGTGTCTTCATTTTATTTTTCAATTCAAAGTGGAAAGATAACACTCTATTTGAAGTTGTGTGCGCGAGACATAACACTGTTTTTTAACTAACATGATAGCTGTCATCAGTGAATATTTATAACCATTGTGATTGTCATTCAATTGCGTCACTTTCCCTGCAAAATTGATGTTTGCCATTGTCGTGACATAAGTGGCAGAATGACAAATAGAATTGGATTGAAATGTCAATAAAGTTTTTTTTAATCGGTTCCCAAAGATGACTGCCAACTTGAGATGACAGCCTATATTCATTAATGTTCATGTCACGGTTATCGCAGAGTTATGCTGATCTTATGAGCACAACTTCAAATAAAATGTTACCAGTGGTGGATATTTTAATATTACATTGTGTTACAATATTAAAATACCTTAATATTGCAGCCGACGCCTCACCACGGGAGAAAGTCAACATAAGGTAACAATGTACCTTCACGAAAGTAAAGGAGATGAGAGAAACATTGCAAGGCTGAGGTAGCAATGTGGGGAAAAAAAATGAAGGTTGCCATGTTACACTGTATTGACAAGTAAGCAGCTTCTGTAGCTAGAGACAGCCAAAAGTGACACAAACTACACGATGAATATCTCATGTTGACTGACGGCTCCAGCAGCGGAGCGGATTGCCCTCTCCTGCCTGTCAGCTTACATGGAATCAGATCGCCGTTTCCATGGTGACTGAAGCGTGAGAGTTCTATGAGGCTGTCAGTCACGTCTGTATTAAAGGATTAAACCGGCTGATATTTCCGCCTTTCTCCCCCCCCTCACAGGGCAACAAAAATAAATCACTCAAAATTTATTCAAAACAATTAACTTGTAAAATGCAATTCATCTTTATCATCCTCTTTCACCAAATCCAGTGGCAGCCAAAAGAGCTCTGCAGCCTTTTGGAGAGCAGTGATGTTACTCACAACAAAAGAGCTGATACAGTCCTCACAGAGTTTTATCAGTGTCTTCCAGTTGCGTTTATCTGTCAGACGTTTTGGGTCCCTTATCGATAGTGTGAGAGCATTCTAGCCTGATTATGTTAGCACAGGCAGGGTGTCCTCAAAAAATGTAGATGATGTGAACAATTGTCACATGATATAACTTTGACATGGCCCTATCATGTCAGCACCACAGCTATGACCATAAAAATTTAAGGATCAACCAGATGAGATGTAATTTCATTTCATTAACTAGTTAAGACAATTTACAAGTTGTTCATATGACTCATTGTGGAATTTTCAAAAAAAATAAAAAATAAAAATGAATAAAAAATGAATAAAATAATATATTGTTTGACTACAAGTATATATCTTCTTGGTGCAAAAATGCTCACAGGCATCCAAGAAGTATGAAATACAGAGTTAGTTCTCCATATCTTAGATATATCCATGATGTGGACCACAGTAAATGTATAGACATAAATTTTTCATAGGATACCTCCATTTTCTCATCTAAAAATAATCAAGAGTTGTTCCATATAATAGGCCTATTAACAAACACTTCCAGCAAAGATACATCCCCTCACTGTTTGAAGTTGATTTGATCTACTTATAGCTGTTTTGATGTCAGTTGTCAGTTGAAGTCAGATGTGCAAGATCATGATCTGAGTCAGATTTGACAAATTTGACAGAATAAATAAAGATACAAATTCCAGTCCAAAGTTCTATTTTGTTTATATGTTTGGCTCTTGGTTGTGTTTGGCATGAGTATTTTGCTAAACACTTCTGAGTATTCAGGAGGAGGTGTAAGATCCATAAAGTAAACATATTACGAATTCACAAATGTATTAGTGTGGGGTTCAGTTATTACTTATAGGCTACTTCAGTTAAACTTGAGAAGTAAACCCTGCGGTCACATATTTTAATAACCTCATCTATCCAAGAAATCCAAACAAATAAAAACGCAAAAAATGTAACCAACCAGTGTAATCCCAGACATAATCAAGGAGTATAATGAACTGTGCTCTGGGTCCATGATAATGTCCCTACTAATACCTTCACAGCTGATATGCTGTTCTTTGTTTAATTTAAGTGTTATCTTGTACAGCAAACATGTTTGAAATTTATGCACTAATTCATCCGAAGATGAATCTTTACTCAATCCACTCAAGAAATTATGTGCATAACATTTTGGTTAATGAAGTACAAATCTGAAATGAATGCAGCACATTATGAAACATTCATTTTCCATTTTGAGCAATTCATAAAATCACCATTTAACTTTTAATTTTACTTAAATTGAGTCATTAAGTGCTGTAGGAAAAAGAAATACATTCTCTGCAGATTGAACTAATTCCCCTGGTGTGTGGGTTCATGAAGAACCGCTGTTTACAGACAGACATCGCTCAGCGAGGAGAAATGTTTCCACAAGATGATTAACTCTTTTCATTTAACTCTTGATTGACTTTCTAATTTTCCAGCCTGACCTCCCAGGGCGTCAGCAGCCTTTGTGCTTAAGTGGGCTGTTATCTCGCAAGACTTCAAGTCTGACTGGCGTCCACCTACGGCGGTCTGAATGATTGCCACTGGTGATGTTTTTCCCTTTCACGGCACACTGAACATATTGTATTCTCTTTCTAATGACGAGCATAAAGGACATTATTGTTAAGGACGAATCCCTATATGTGACTCACGCTGCTGTCTGGCTGCTTTGTGGCTGTGCTGCGTCACAGGTGCAACCCCTGCCACGTTTTCTATTTTCTGTCCATTATTCATCAAGGAAACTTCTGCTGAACTCCCATCTAAACACCTGCACACATTCACTCTGGGAAGCTGCCCAGTTCAAGCAGTTTTCTACTGAGCAGCTCCACAGGACTGGTTTGGGGTGAAGTAAATCAGTGGTGCTGATACTTCTTCTTCTTCTGCACTGATTTTTCCAGAAGGCTCAGCGACTTGGTGCAGACAGCAGGCTCTGCAGGATGAGACTTTAGCAAAGAAGGAACAGCAGAAAACCAGCAATGGAACAGTCAGACAGCAAAGACTTTCACTGAAAACGAGAGCTGAATGATATGATTGTAAAACAAAAAACAAAACATAATGCAATTATTTTGACAGATATTGCGATTGCAATATAATTCTTGATCTGAGTGGGTATGAGAATTTTTGTATCATATTTTTCATTTTCACTGAAAAAAATATAGCAAACAAACTTGCTTTCTTGCGTCTGGAGAAAACAATTTCTAAGCCAGGGCATCACTACTTCATTTACTGTTTAATCGTATTTTTGTCACACATTTATCCCTTTATCAAAAAAAAAATGCAGTTCCTGTGATTTGCATATTAGACTTTTTGGACTATATTGGACTATATTCACTAATATTTTGATTAATTGTTGAACCCAGTAGGGAGTTTTCTCTTGCAGTGGGAATATGTGTGTGTTACTCACAAGTGCTTTAGAATATGTAGAATAGTCACAGACACATCTGTAATGAAAGAAGACAGCAAAGTGCATAAGGTAAGTCAGTAGGGAAGTAAGTAACAAGCGGGCCAAGTGTGTTCATAGTGCTAAATGTTACCTCAAGAGTCTCCACAAGGACAAAACACTAAAAATATTATTCTTAAGTTGGAAGTTTTCCTCTTACACTAATGTTTCATCATAAATTTTCCAAAAAGACGTCCTTGAAGTCTCTCTCTCTGTGCAGCTCTCTTCTGAAGCAGAAATGAAACACCCAGTGAAATCCAATTTGAACCTCATCTCACCAATGAAAAGTCAAGTCATCAAATTCTTTGCATATTTTATTTTTCTTATGATTTTTTTTTCAACTCACACATGTCATATTTTACATCTTTGCAATAAAACATGAATACAATAGTTTTTAGGGTTTCATAGATCCAAAAATATTTAACCTTTTTTTGGATACGTAAGTTGAACCTGTTGATAGAGTATGTGCATGTGTGTATTTGATCAAGATGGCTTTCACACATACAGTACATCTCACATTTCATCCCCCTCTTCTCCCTCCTTCCCACCTCTATCAGCTACAGAATCATGATATTGCTTACAACTGTGAGGTTGTACAACTTAATAATCACACATGAGCTCAACGTTTTAAATACAAACATCAATGCACAAATAATCCCCTAGGGAAAATGGACCTAAACAAAATGGCAGCCGACCAGAAAGAACCAAGCTAATAAATAATGATATGTGATTGGTGCAAAGTGCAAATACAAAACAAACTTACATTGATTTGATTCTCTTTTTTTAAATAATCAACAAATGTGGGTAAGTGAAGGTTTCCTTTGCGTTTTCAGTCTTATTCAGTTTATTAAGTCTCCCACCAAGCCTGAACCAAGACTATATGTACATATTTGACAAAACAATCACCAAATATACAAAGGAAATCATGTTCATCTTGTGGTTGTCATCCTTGGTGGCACTGGCAAGGATCTCTTTATCGTTACCATCATCACCGCCAAAACAATCATCATCCCGCTCGTCACCGCCGTCGTTACCCTCAGTCTCGTCGACATTATAATAATTATTACACAATATTTTACATACAGCAAGTCATTAATAAATTAAAGGTGATAAGCGCAGTTTGTGTAGTGAAAGAACAAGTGTAGACTCCCAAGGAAGCAGAGCCTTATTTACATAAAAATCATATTTACCCTGCTGTGGGTAAAAAAAAATTAAAAACAAAAACAAAGGAAAATAAAAGAAAAAAATTAAAATAAACATAAAAATAAAAAAATTAAAAGATAACCTCAGGCAATTTGTCAAAGGTGGATTTAAGTTCAAGCCAATAGCACCTGTTTTGATCAGTGGGTGGGGCTGGTTCAGTTCATACCATTTCAGATCGGTTTAGGTTTATATTAATTTGTAATCCACCCAAATACTTCCCATGCTCAACTCCCCCCAAAACAATAAAATAACAATAGAACAAAAGCAAATAATAATAATGATAATAATAATAATAACAAAAGTTCAGTTCTTTGCCTGTGATGCATTAAGCGTACCAGTAACAGCAACTGCACCAGTCCTGTGTGTGGTACGGGCCTGGTCAACCCATACAACGTCTACTTGACTTGTTCTTTTTTTCCCATTCTCCAGTCTGTGTATTATATTAACAGGTTTTGGTGTGTATCTTCGGGGTATTATGTGTCTGTGGCTACACACGTGTGTGTACTTACACGTATGCACGGAGGAAGTATTTCCGCCAGCGCCGGGACGCGCTGCTTCCTCGCATCATGTGAACTTGCACAAGGGAAAACGGCTTAGGGTTTCGCAACCAATCCATTGCTCCTTACTTGTTTTTCCTCCTCCTCTGCACCTGTAAGATTCCCCCACTTTCCAGATACACAGCAGGATGCATCTCCTTCCTTCTCTGCCTCTTGTCCGTCTCTCCTCCCTCCTTCCTCCTTTCCCTCCTCTCCCTCACTCGGTCCGCCTCAGTACCTGTTCTGGTGTTCGTAGTGCCAGCGGTTGAAGTCGATGTTGAACGCCACAATGCTGCCGGACGCCATGCCGGTGATCAGAGTCCTTCGGGCAGAGCACAACACAACAAGACGGCATCAGAAAACTGTCTGCGCTAGATCACATCTTCAAACCCAACACGACACATGTGAAATCCATTATTGTTATCAGTGCTATGGGGCAAAGAAACAAACCCCAATTAAAAAATAACAAGCCTCGGCTGAATAATTTGCAGATAGGAAAACAGCGCCATTATGCACTTTCCCTGAGCCTGGGACAAAATCTGAGATTTATACTCTAGTTATGAAAAAACTGCACATTTACTCATCATTCTGTATTCTGTACAGGCCCTGTAGAGGCCCCCCCAGCACCAGGGCCCCACAACAGCTGTACTGTTTACCTCCCAAATGGCAGCTCTGTGAGAAAACAGCCCAGAACTGTGTCTCTCACACACAAATCCCTCTCTCACTTTGACTTAGAACCTGAGACGGCTGCTGATGCCAGAGGGGAGCCGGCTGTTCCTGTTGGGTCGGTTCAGGTTCAGACAGGACGGGAATTTCATGTCTACAGGCCAGGTCGGCCAGATTTATAGCCTTGGATTTCAGATTTCATGTTTTTCCTACTTATTTTAACTTCTAATGCATATTGGATACATGTTGTCTTAAGGCATGAAATGATCAAAGAATTTCTTAAAGCGGCATTTACACTTAATTCTGGATGGAGCTTCTGAATGGATTTGACTGATATAGGCTGATGTTTAATTTAGATTTTCCATCTGTCCATTTTAATCTGAAGGGGGCGAGCGATATGTACATTACAGTTAACGAGCAGCCTAAAGATAAATGTCTACAGTATGAATGTCTTATTGAGGCTCTGTCGGGTTCGGATTTTTTTTTAGGCTTTGGTCAGATATAGTTTATCATTTTGTTCTGGTTGCCAGGTCAGGTCGAGTTTTACCTCTGGTCATGTGAGAGGTCCATGGCGCGGATGCCGGCATCACAGCCTGGGTAGATGTAAAGCTGCTTGAAGTCACATGCCTGCCACACCTCCACCACCCCGTTGTCACCTCCTGTCACCAAGTTCTGCCCATCGCTACTCAACAGGATTGCCTGAAGAGAGGGAGAGAGAGAAAGAGAGAAAGAGAGAGAGATAGAATGGGGTAAATAAATAGTGAGAACCTCAGTGTGTGTATGGACAATGGTTTGCACATTACCGTGTTGTTCCACAGTATGTGAGTACACCTGTTCACACAGCGTACAGTCTGCAAACACATTAATATGTTTGCATACTATGTTGACACAGGCAGCCGTACCCGTGTAGAATCGTTGACCTCCATCTGGGCCAGCAGTTTCCCGTTTATGCTGAAGTTGCAGAAGCGGCCCCTCTCGTAGCAGATGATGCAGTGCCCCTCGCTGGAGACGGAGATGAGGCGGGGCCGCTGGCACAGCTCGGGCCCCTCCAGAGCCCTCAGCAGGTCCCCTGTGATGGTGTGGACCAGGCACGGGCCCTCTGAGGAGGAGCAGGACAAAAACAAGCAAACTCTGTGAGCACACAGCTGCAGTGGTGCGACCATAATGAACACAGCTGGGTTCAGTAAAAAACTCTGAGGTGCTTCCACGTGCAGCCTTGCGTATAATGTCATGGCACATTTCCTTTTGGTCCTTTTTTCTTCTTTTTCTTTTCTTCAATATTATGATAATAACTTAATCCAGGGCTGTTTTCCACATAGGAATTGTGGTACATTGGTACATTGTTCAGACAAAAGATTTTTTTGACCAGCTCGGTAAAAAAACAAAAAAAAGAAAAAAGAAAAAAGAAAAAGAGAAAAAAAGATAAACCTTCAACTCTGTCCGTGTTGTGTATTTGTTTATTTGTCCATATAAAAATATTATGCGGGTAAGACCTGAAAGAAACTTAAGCAGTGATTAAGTGAACATAAAAGCAATATAAAAAGAAAAAAAAAAAGATTGAACTGTAGTTCGACATTTCTTGGAGGCAGGACATTCAATGAATGACCTTTAAATGTTCTGCCTTTGATAGAAATCCACCGAGTCAAAGAGACGGCGATATTGAGAACAAATTAGTCAGTCTTGAGTCGGTGGATATTTCATTATAGTATGTATCCTATTGGGAGTAACAAAGAGCCTGACTTATCTGTATTTCTTATGAACTGTAAAAAATGAAAGACTGATTTATGAATGGTCTAACAAATCTGATGTTTTTACTCTAAATGTTACCCTGTGAATACATATACGTGCAGATGGAGGCTACAAATGATTAACTATGGTTCTTGTTATATGAAAAATGTGTATAGAAATATATGTATATTTTAGTACATTTCATCACACAGGTGTTTTTCTTTATGTTATCAGGTCTGCAATCACAACTGATTGCCTCCACCTGTGTAGAAAAATTCAGTTTGTCTTATGTACGCACACTAATCAAAACCTGAATGCTGAAACATATGTCAACCAGTCTTGTGCCTCAGTAAATGTTGTTATATTCAAACTGGCATCTTTCCTATCCTTTGCGTGTGTGTGAACACATGGACAGAGTTTTAATGAGCAAAACCAAAAAATAAACTTTCCGAACTTTCCCAGGCAGGAAGAAGACCCACTAACCTTTAGCTCCGCTGATGACCAGGCCCAGCTCTGCACACACAGACACACACACCACCTCATGGTCGTGGCCTGTCAGTACCGCTCTCGGAGCCGGGTAGTCACCTGAAGGAGAGGGCACAATTACAGGCACATAACTATAAAACAGCAGTATTGAACCTTCCTTTTCCTCAGGGCCACACTTTTTCAAACTGCATAAACATTTACACCCCAAGGCAATCATTCAAGCAACAATCATTAGCCCACAGTGCTTGGAAAAAAAAAGAAATCAGAGCTATAAAATGTTTTCTGAACCGGTGCGCTAAATTGGAAAATGCAGCACGCCTTCAGTCGCCATAGGGAATACTATTATGAGCTGATTCACAGCAGTGATCGATGTACAAGTCTGCAGCAATTTCGCAAACACACTCGCACACACAGTCAACTCAGATGCACACACACTCACACACACACACACACACAGCTTCCAGCCTTTTGCCACTCACTGTTATTGGGGTTGTCCCCTATGATGTGGTGTCGCCCGCTCCAGTACCACAGTAGTAGAGTTGCGTCTCTGGAGCCAGACACAATATAGCAGTCTCCTCCGATGTAGGACTCTGACCTGGCCAGACACGTCACCACATCCCAGTGACCGAACACGATCTGGGTCAGCTTGCCTGTAGGGAGGAAGGAGTGCAAGAGGATGAAGGCAGTTTATTCCTTTAACTGTCGTATTTCATACCTTGGAAGGTCATGTTTTTATAGCGGAAAGGATAAATATACTGCAGTGTTGGGCGGTGGCTGTGGCCTAAAGGTTAGTCAAGCAGAGAGTAACTTGTTCAAATCTCTGGACAGATAAGAAAAAAATTGGACGGGGGAAAGTGAAGGAAAAACCGCTCCGTCTTCTTTCAATAAATGTTGACGTGCACTTAAGCAAGGCACTTAACCTGCAGGAGTGAAGGCTGTGCTCAAAGACAGTCTATGGAATATAAAGACAGACTCTATGCCTAGTTCCTGACTGGATAAATCATAGCAAACATAGTGGAAATACTACAGAGCAGACATGCAGACTAATACGGCAAGCCGGAAGGTTCAGTATGTGCAGTTTTGTCATTCATGCTTGTTGGCGTCAATGGGAAAATGTGAGAAACTGTGGAAATATTTCCTGTAAGCAACATCGAAGGTCAATATAAACCCAAATGCTGCAAGTTTTGTCTGTATACTCACTGAAAATCATGAATAGTTAGTGGAAAAAATCCTTTATTTGAAAAATGACTGGCATTCATGAGGCTCATCTCAGAGTGGCTTCATGGTCAGAATGGTAAACTTGAATTGATTTCCTATGTTGTTTTTTTCCATGGGCTTTCAAGCCTCACAAAGATATATCTTGTAGATATATGCCGTGGATATACAGTACTGTTTGAAGGGCAAGAAGTGAAAATCAGTGTATTGTCAGTTCTGGGTCATTGGCACATAAACAAATTACACTTCAGTGAAATCAAATTATTTTTTATTAGCTGCAGCTGCTACGCTGACATCACCTGTCACCAATCAGCTGAGCATGTTGTTAATCAGATAGGTTTAGTCACTCTTTAAATAGCCTGTAAGAGGAAATTAAGAATCAGTTATTTACATTAGCTTCATCCCTTGGTTGGATCTCACCAACTGTTTCTAGAGTTGGGAGACCAAAACTGATGCATTAAGGGAGGAAAGGAAATGGTATGGAAGGAGAGAAAGTTGCACAATAAGATGCTGCCACAATTGAGTCCATGATCTTTCTTTTTTATCCACCATCTTTGCTGTGACTATGTGGCAGTGTGCTGTGTGTCCCAGGTGTGAATGTGTGTAGCCGCATAAATGAAAAGCAGGGCACCGCTGAAAAAGACTAAGAGCATGCTGAAAAACGCTCCCTGGATAAATAAATGTATAAATAAATGCTCAACATGACTCATAAATGATGGAAAAATCTACCAGTTTCAGTGGAGTAGACACGGAAGCTCTTGTCCCAGAAGCCGCAGACGAGGATGTAGCGGTTGTCGGCGGTAACCACAAAACAGTGAGTGTTGATCTGGATGCTCTGGTCCACCAGGTCAGTGATCTGACGCTTGTTCACGCCTGAGTTGTTTGCTAGAGGAGACACAAACACGGAGGTGTTAGCGCGCTAATGGAGACAAACAAACGCAACGATGTTAACAAGCACAGTAATAAACTCTAATCTTTTCGGCTCATTCATCACTCGGGGTCGGTGTCTTAGGAAAAAAGTTCAGGTCAGGTACACTGCACTCAGCCCTCAGGTTTTTACAGCTTATGACTGAGAGATATAAATAAACCCAAAGTGCATCACATGATTCATTACTTTCAGTCCCACTGGTGACCTGGCTGCCCTCATTATCCGGGTAGGGATAATGATGTCCTAAATATTACTACATAATGTTGGCGAGTGAGACTTTAATCATATTCTACCGTTGTTCCTATTGTAAGTCAGTCTGGATGCGAGCATTAGCTAAGTACATAAACATAAAACATATGTAAATAGCTGTGGAGACCTGATTCGGTGCGCACTGACCTATGAGAGGGTCCATCTCAATGGGCAGATGATGAGCTTGTTCCAGGGAGTATCCTGGAGCTCCACGGAGACCTGAGGGTTTAAAGGTCCAATGTTCAGTCATACATATGCACTTTATGAAATCATACGCACCTCGTCACATAACACCTCAGCCCGACGTGGTCATCAACAAGCCGAGGCACATGAGCCACCTAATGTCCTGCCATAATCACCTTAATAGATCAAATATAACCACTTATGCTAATGAGGTCATCAATTAAGGTCATCTGTGAAGGTAATTAATGCATTAATTAGCAAAGGGTTAGGTGATGGGTTAGTTCTCACATAACACATGGGCGGTATTGATGGATAACTTCGGCATTTTTCACTTTAAGTGCTGTTTGTTGTTAGTGGGGATGGCAATGGACTCATAGACAGACAGACGGACACTTTATTGATCCCGAAGGCCATTCTGGGCACCAGAATGGACAATTACGGACAGAGTAAGTATACAAAACATGTTTTATTGGCTGAAACTGTTTGTACCAGAAACAAGCTCTTTTAGTGGCAACTCCTCTGAGGCTGTAGTTGCACCAAAAGATTACACTGCAGCTTCTCGTGTACTTGCCGGTTAAGTCAGCTTTCTCAGCACTGAAAGGATTTTGGTACCGAGGTCCATTACACTCCCTGATAATAAAAAATAGGGCTTAAAGTAAATATGTTGAGGTTGTCCTTTCACATAGACTCTACCGTTTATCTTAAAGCATTACAGGGTTGCAGTAGTTGCAAGAGCATCAGTTTGTCTTCATTTATAGGCAAGTTTAACCAGCAAGGTGCTATCATGTAATGTTGTTGAGTTACTGTACGTTTACAATGCCTTTACACCCAGAAATAGATACACAAACATCACCAAGAAAACATAACGTCCTGCAAACCATGTACTGCGGTGGCGTGTTATGAAAATACAGTAGGTCTTCAAGTTCAAGTTCTTTCTTGAAGCACATTTTTATGAACCATCTCCATGTTTTTTTTCAGGATATTTTTGGAAGCCATAGCATAAAATAAAGCAGAACACTACTGCCAGAACAATACTGACAGTACATACAATGGGATGACACTTGCTGCTACATAGGAAACAACAGAAACTGACAGTACCCCACTGCAAAAACATGTACTACACACACACACACACACCCAGCACTCACCGACTGTGTTGTGCCAGCGGTTGACAGCAAACAGCCGGCTACAAGTGACAGTAACCGCTGCTGGTATACTGAGGTGGGGGAGCGTGTTGGCTGCCACGTGCGTGACGGGGGAGTTGGAGGGGAACTTGAGCACCATGATGACATCCTGCTGCATCTGATCCTTAAACATCAGAGGGCTCTGAGGAAGGAAACACTGGTGAGACAGAAAGAGAGCGACAGAGAGAGAGAGAGAGAGAGGGAGACGGAAGGGGCAGAGCGAGGAAGGGGAGAGCCAGAGGAGAGAGAGGGTGGGGGGAAGGGAGATGGAGTGTAAGAGGAAAGGTACAGGGAGAGACAAAGAACAGATGGGACAGAGAGGGAGGGAAGGGAAAAGGTATATTAGTGGGAGCACAGGGTCAAAGCAGGTACACACACTGAGGGCGGCTCTGGGCCTA
>OMLF01010469.1:0-10481 GCA_900302615.1 Holocentrus rufus
AGAAAATCTCTGGTGGGACTTGAAGAAGGCAGTTGCAGCACGCAAGCCCAAGAATATCAATGAACTGGAGGCCTTTGCCTATGAGGAGTGGGCTAAGATACCTGCAGATCGCTGCAAGAAACTTGTGTCAAGCTATGTTTCACGTCTGAAGGACTTTATTACTGCCAAAGGGTGTTGTACTAAGTACTGAAGACGTATGTGACTAAGGGGTTGAATAATTTTGTCAATGAGGTAATCACAGAAAAGACATTTGTTGGTATGTTAAAAAAAATATTGTTGTAATTTAAGTTGCATTTGTCTATTTTACAAGTCCTTATTTGTTCTGATTATAAACAAGATAAAAAATAAATGTCAAACTTGCTAAAACACTTTACTGCAGTGGGGGTTGAATAATTTTGAACACAACTGTACATGGAGAAATCCAGCATAGAAGAAGGAGAGCTCACTCTCTTTTCCCCTCTCCATTGTAGCTGCAGCTGCTCTCTATGTGCATCACATTGATGAGAAGAAACAGACTTACACCCTAGAACAACAAAACAGCACCAGAAAGGCAGTGTATGTCCACACCCTGTTTTGAAACTCTGGTAATGTCTTTTAGGCAGGAGTTTTCCTTTAAACATGATTCACTGAAGTCATACATTCCCATGAAGAAGTTAGTCTTGGAAGAGATGGCCTGACAGCAGTCAGTAGTTGGCCCTTGACTCTGCACAAAGCAGGAAAGCAAAGCAGAGAGAAAGCAAGGAGGAAAAGAAGGTGAAGTGACGGTTTTCCACAGGGTAAAGTGTCTCAGGTTTTTAGCTGACTCACTGGGGACAAGGTGCAGATTAGCAGCGTCCGCTAAGCTTGGCTGAGTCTGGCTGCGGTTGTGTGGTTAATGGCTAGCTAACCGGGGGTGACCGGGCCTGTTGGGGAGCGGTGGCTTTGGGTAATTAGGGCTCCGCTGAGAGGCCGACTCACAACAGGAAGAGGAATGACAGCTCCCACTGCTAGGACTGCCGAGACAGAGGGGAGCGAGTGGGAGGACGAGAGGAGAGAGGACAGAGGGAGAGCTTGATGTCTGGAGCTTAGCGCTGCAATATGTATGCAGCACATATATTTCTAAACGCCTGCCCTCGCTCAGGACCCTCTGTCCCTGCGGCCAGCCCTGGCATCCCACTTGTGTTTGTCCTCTGGACCAAAGTGACATCCTGCGGCTTTCAGAAATGAGGTCAAAATGTGCGCCAACTGCGGTATTATGCAAGCGGGCCTCAGAACGGATGTTTTGATGCTGCCGGCTCGCCCTCAGAGTGTTAGAGAAATACTCCGAAACAAAACACCGGGGTGGCTTATGTGGCTGCTGCCGCTCATATCTGCCAGTGTCGCCCTTAAGATCATGACATGGAACAAAGATTGCACAAATGAGAGGTGCTGGCCTTCGCTTTGTTCTTCGTGTTCTCGTTGCAGTTAGGACAAAAACTACACTTTACTGCAAACACATGTTTTTGTTTTTAGGGTGCGTGCTGCAGTTAATGTCATAGTACACCACCTCCTGCAGTATTTTTTGTGTGTTTGTGTGTTACGTAAGGTCTTTCTGCTGGCACGGCTGGTGCCAGGCCTGTCCTGAGAATCTCTCCTTGGTCAGCAGGCAGCACTGCAGCAAAAAAAAAAAAAAAAAACTCTCTCGATTAGTACTGGGTTGAAAAAGAAAACTATGTTCAGCCTGAATTACATTCTTGGATCCGATCCACTGGGACAGGCAGCCAGACATCGCCACACATGGCTTCAGACATGACAGAGAAGGATGGATTTGGGGGATTTACGGGCAGGCCGTCATAAATACGCATTTTACAGAAATGAGCGGAAACGGGCGTGTGCAGTGGATGCAGCGAAGTGTGAAAACGGAGGAAGAAAGAGAGACAGCAATGATTGATAGACATAAAATCAGAGTTTATGGGGCAAAGAGATGATGGAGCGAAGGAGGGAGAAGGAGAAGACTTGATGGGTGTTTGGCACGTTGTTCCCTGGCTGAGTTTAGTGAAGCACCAGCAGAGTTGCAGGGTTAAGTGGCCAGAGGGCAGATAAAAGGCAGCTGGTCGGTGGCAGTGCCAGCGCCAGAGGAAAGGGGGGTGTCAGAGGGTCAGGCCGTGCCACCGCAGCACAGCTTTCATTCAGCTGAGATTTGACCCGGCGCAGACTTTGGAGCGGTGGCTGTGTAAGCAGGAAATGGCACTGCCGCCATCACCCTCTGTTTGTCTTTCTCTCTCTGTTTATCTGCCTGTCTCTCACTGCCCGGAGTAATCCTGGAGTGGGTGAATGTGTATGCATCTATAGCAGGGTTAGACCAATATATTGGTTTGCTGAAATATCAAGGCAACACACCGTGGGCCTTTTATCTGACATAGGATATTGACATGGATATTGGTCAGTCTCGTCTGCCTCCAATATGATGGAGGTTCCCTCCTTTTTTAAGGAGAATCTGGAAATCTGTAAAGCCAGCAATAAAAACCTGCCTGCTTCTGCCTTAAGGAGCTGCAAACCCACCTAAAAGAATTCCTTTATTTTGGGTTTTGACAGCGAGCTTTAGCGCCACCAAATGGTCTAAATCAGGGAGTTTCAAGCTTGTTCATGTTCTGGACCTTCAAGTTGGTCTTCACTAAGCTGCAAACCCTCCTGTTGAAAGAATTTTGACATGATATGAAAAGATATTTTGGCTTGTGTGAAGTAATAAAGGATAGGTTTGGTAGTTTTCAACCCAGGTCATGATCAGTGTTGATGCACATAATTGAGAACTGTATGTAGCACAACCTCACTGCTACTTTTAGTGATGAGAAGCTTGACAATACGGAAACTCTGAGGTCTGAGTTCAAGTGAACGCAGCATTGGCACTAACAATAGAACAATTTGGTGTGTTTTGAAGGCTCTTCCACACAAGATAAACCAAGAATATTTATTTTAAAAAATTGGCATAATAGTCTCTTTTTAAAGACACAAAATATTGGCTCTCAGCTTTAATCCAAAAAATTTACTCTACTGTGTAGCCTTCACAGTACATTTGCTCTATATTGATTTGTGCTAGGCCTCTGCAGGTCCGTGCATGACGTGTAATTCATCTGCAGTTGTTCACATTGTATAATTAACAATGCCAGTTTAGGGGATATATATTAAGTTCATACTTGTAAATACTTGCAATGCAAATGTATGTTGATGTGTGTGAACTCGTTCTTTTTAAATGCTGTTAACTCTTCACCTCTGTTCTCACATGTCAGAAATAGTGCAAGTAGGACCATGAAATTTGGAAATAGCCCCTAAACTGGCCTTTTTCATTATACAATGTGAACAGCTGCAGATGAATTATACTTCATGCATGTGGACCCTCTGCAGCGGATTTCTGTAATCTTATGGGCTAGAGGCTAATAAGAAAGCTCTGAGGATACACTATAAGCTCCTTTAATGACACATTTAACATAATGCTGCTGTCATGGCTCCCGATTCAATTTTCATTTAGGAACTCTTGTCTGTCTTAATGTCTTAATCCCAAGGTTTTCTCTCTCTCTCCCTCCCCTGTGCTCAGTAACACTTAAAGAGAAAGGGGAGAGTTTCCTGAAATAGACTTTATTCATGCACACACCAAAAGTTTGAACTGATTAAACCTGGACCCTCTTTACACTTGGCACGTCACATGACTTGTATTCATTTTGCATTCACATGAAATTTATCCATATTATATTTATGTTATAAAAAATGTTTCTTGCAGCTAGTTGGAAATATTGCCCTCCTCTTCACTTTATTCCTTGCAATGTGAAATGTTTTTAAACTATTCCTCTGGTTTATTAGCTAACTCAAAATGGATGTAATATTTTGGGAGGAGGATAGAAATTATTTATGCGGCTTGTCACTTACATGGCTTTCATAATCCTTTAATACTTGGCCGTTTTGCATCTCCAACCACTTCGCAATTGGATTTTAATCCTTTTCCAGTCCATCTTAGATGCATTTACTCCTGGAGGATAAGTTTGATTAGGCCGCTATCTGATCACTGAAGATGCATTTTAGGTCGATTTCACAGCTGCTGCATTTAGTCTGGTTGAACTGAACCCTGGTTCGTTTATCCCTTGGTGTGGTTCATTTTGGAAGGTCAGGATGCCCGAATCAAACCCTGGTGAGCACCAAATATTTACACCTGAGTTACCTTGAAAGTGGTGGCCTTGGATTGGTTCCAGGTGAACTTTGAAGCGGTTCATTTTGAGTCAGAAAGGTGACCTCACCAATGCGTGATGTGATGATTTTTAAATGTTAAGTTCCATGGTTAAGGATACTCCTTGTGTTTATATACGGTGGTCCACTTTTATATAAGGTAAGGTAAGGTAAGGTAGAACTTTGTTGATCCCCCGAAGGAGAAATTCAAGTACACAGCAGCAGCAGAAGTGCATGTAACTTACAAGTAACTTACAAGGCAAAATAAATTATAAGCAGTATGTATATGTATAATGTATATGTATATGTACGCTATGGATATGACTATGGTACATGTGCATGAAAAAAAGAAATGTGTTAGCCCGTAACTGGGTGTCAAGAGCTGTCTGTTTTGAGAAAATATGAGCTGTGTGAAAGCCAACTGAGCGTAATGGAAAAAAGTAACAGTGAGTCAAACAACTTGTGTACCATCCATACCATGAAAATAGATTATATGGTGTGAAAGCAACTTAAACACCAAGTGTAAAAGAGTTCTCTGGTCATACATGTTTGTCCAAAGCCAGTCATCTATTTCCGAGAACATGCAAACACTTTCATGTCTTTCATGTTCTCTGTCAGTGTTTTTGTTGTTTCCAACCACATCAAATCATGTGGAATCAAGTCATGTCGAGCTTACCATGAAGCACATTCACCAATAAAGTTTTATGTTCCTTTTTAAATACCAATCATGAAATGCATGTAGCTCTTTACTGTTAATGCACTGTAGCTACATTTATGTCCAACATTCCCCAAAGAGATTTCAGGGCTTTCCTGCAGAGGATTTCCTTTGAAGTGACTGTCACATACAAAGTGAAAAAAAAAGACTCTAGGATGTAATGTTGTCAACCAAAGGATGAATCATCTCCAAGGTAACAATTAAAAGGGACTTGCAGGAGCAATCTCAAGATAATCTCCCTCTCCCTTTCACCCTCCCTCTCTCTCTCTCTCTCTTGCTTTTGAAGCTCGCTGCCCACTGTCTCCTCCACAGTTGCATCAGGCTGTGGGAAGTGGCCTTGCGCTCTTCATCGTGCTAGTGGTGTGTGAATAAGTAGAATCAATTTTTAAGAGTGTGTTAGGAGATCTGTGGATTATATTATTATCTATTCATGGCGTTTAAATTTGGGGTTTTAACTGGTTGTAGCCCAAAGCATGTCATAGGCGTGACTGTGTCGATATATTTTTATGTATGATGTAGTATATGTCTATATATATGATGTAGTATGATATATGTAATGTGTGTGTGTATAGCAACTAGCTCTGCACTGCAGAAATAGCCGTCATAACCAGTTATTTATTCTAGTATTAGGTCTTTTTTCTTCATGAAAGTTTAAAATCTAGGAGGAAGGTGAGATGGTTTCAGTTGTTCCTAATGCAAATGTTTCAAGATTGAATTGAATCCTGTGTGAATGTATCATATCAGTGAGATGGTCTGCCTCATTCTGCCTCCTTCCAAGCCATTCACACTTTGTTCTTGAAAACTCAAGTGTAACTATCTCACCCAATCAGGAGAGTTTTTTTTTTTTAAAGAGTAAGAGAGACAATATTTTAAGACCATGTATCAGACTGGAGGACTTTCTAAGAAGGACAGATGTGTTTTTCAGTCTGTATGCTGGTTCTTGACTTGGTCTTATCCCATAAGGAAATGTAAAACATATACATAAAGGGGATTTCCATATATGGCTTATATGAATCATATATAAGTTACACATATATGCTCAGCCTATATGGGCCACACATACTGTATATCAACATATCTATAGTTATATATGCCTGGTTCATATATGACAATATATGTAACATATATGATAACATTTCTCTGGTAAAGGGGTATATATGTTCATATATTAGATTTTCAACATGATATTGGTTTGATGTTGAGGTACATGTTTCCTTAATGTTTGTATCATAAGTAGCACTGACTTAAATGTGGTTTGATTTATCTTATTTTTTTATCATGATTGAAAGACGTTCAGTACAAATCTGCACTGAGAACAAGTGAGATTAATTTCTGCATCACCTCTCGCTCCGGTCCCCCCACTTCCTCCACCGCCCCCCTCCCTCTGTCCCCTGTGTCTTGCCCGCTGTAAGACACAATAGTGGTCCTCTCTTTGTGTGAAGTTTGACGTCTCCGCCGCTAATGACGGCCAATCTGTCACCAAGACAACAGGCCTGTCGGGACGTTTCCGCCGCCGCTAACCGGAGACACAGACCTGCCTCTGAGCTCCGACACACTGGTCAGGCGTCTCAAAAGCTTGTTGCACTCTGCCTCGCAGGCGACAGTTCACAGAAAACAATCAATTATTCTCAGAAGTGTGCACCCCAGAGTCAGGACTCTTAATCCCTTTCAGCCCAGGACTCAAATTGAGTAAATTTAGCCATCCTGGGAAGCAGGTTCACTGAAACATGTGAACGCTCTTGACATGTGGGACATGTGTGTGCCAAAAGACAAAAGTCTGTGACACACTCTGCTGTTACACTGAGCCAAACGAATGTTACATACATAGTGAGCAAACACACACTCAAGCATATTTGCACATGCATATGTGCACATTCACACACTGCCACCCACACACAAACACACCATGTGCCGTCGGCCGCGCTAAAGGCAGCCACCCCGTGAGATTCATGTGAGTGTGTTTGATCTGAAACCTTTATTTATAACTCTGTCCTCTCTTTCCTGCCATCTTTTTTCTCTCTTTCCTGCCATCTTTTGTTTTTATTTCCCTTTTTATGCCCTTTTCCTCCATTCTAGTTGTCATTACTGTTCAGTTTGGCAGTGCAACGACATCAGCACTATGTACAGAGTTTACATTTTTGCAGACACTCTCATCAAGAATGACTTATAAGTGAATCATCGATGTCGCAAGCAGCCAACTTTAAAAGGGTCAGAACAACAGCGCCTAGACGAAGTGACTAAATATTCCTGTGTCCTGGAGTATTCATGTGTTTGGTGGATAAATATTTGTTTTTGTAAGACAGGTCCATGATCAGATCCTATTAGAGGAGGAGGAGAGAGTGGAGATGAAGGTGTTGTTTGAGGAGTTCTCTGGATGGGAGATGGAAGATAAGGAGTCTTTTTTGTTTTTAACATTTAACAAGTCACATCCTTTAAGAAAGCTTCAAAACTAATATCATATCTTATGGAAAATATTATTTTTATGTTTGATCATGTAAGTAAGCCTGTCAGTTATCAATCATATTATTTTTCTCTCATCCAAAGATTCAAAGAAAAACAAGTTACATTTTTTTTCAATGCACAGTAAACAAGCATTTCACATCTAATAAATAGATTTACAAGTTTTGGACTCATGTATTCTTAATGATAATGTTTCTGGAATGATACCAAAAATGCAGAATATATGACAGACCCTCACCAATAATTTTAGACATAGGTCTAATTATTTCTTTCTGAAACATTTGTAAACACTCCCAAGTACAGTGCATTAAAGTCCCTCAATGTGTTTTACATTTTATATGAATGTCTGGGATGTTAGGATTGAAGTTTTTTCATTTTCCTGGTGTTATGCAAGTTTTCATCAACTGGTTCTGCTGTATGGGATCATTTTAAATCTGGTGCTGATCTACAATCAGAGTCCTAATTTTGGTTGGGTTTATTTGATCATTGGAGACCTGGGAAGGAGCCGAGTCAGGCCCAAGTGGGTCATCATCGCAAAACACAAACCATGGACTTGCTCTCTGAAGTCAATTTATGAGGTTTGTCACATGCTTAATTCTAGGAATTCTCTGCTAGCTTCTTGAAATGAGCCTCTTTAAATCAAAGAATAATCACGCTCATTGATGGAAAAAAATAGCACGCATGAAATGTGACTTTGTGTGGTAGTTGGTCATGATGCTTCACAAAACAACTCCAGCCATTCAGGATGAGCTCCTGTGTTGTGTCTCTGAGTGTCAGGCCAACCTGACTGTCTCCCACGGCTAATCCTGAATCCATTACTGTCTACCTGTCAGCCCCGTCCCATTGTCTCTGCCTCCTTCAGAGAGAGAGAGAGAGAGAGAGAGAGAGAGAGAGAGTCATTCAGCCCGGTGAGATCATCTGCCCTGTTGTTGCGCTGCTGTTAGGAGAGTAATGAATGTGCCTGCCTCACAAAAAGCCTGCTGCTGGATCGGTTTACCTTGTTCTCAGGGAAGGAAAGCTGACTTTTCACACGTACATAGTCACACAAATAGTCTCTCTCGCTCTCTCTGTCTCTCTCTCTCTCTCACACACACACAAAAACGCTCACCACCTCCACTTGACAGGACAGACACTATTAGCATAAGTACAATCAAATACTTCAGCACCGGTCCCTTTGTATTACTTTTAGACTTAATTGTACAGAGCCGGTTTAGTCAACCGCGTGCCAATCAAATAGCACACAACAATGGGCTTATCATAATAATGACTTTCAATAGATCAATGGCGTCAGTGGTTGCCATGGTTACATAGGTGCATATACTGGAGGGCTCTGACTAAGGAAGCCCATCTTAACCATTAAAGAGTCATTTAATTCAATTCTCTCTCTCTCTCTCTCTCTCTCTCTCTCTCTCTCTCTCTCTCAGTTTCCTTATGCAACAGCTAGATGACAGATGCAGCAGTAAGATTATAGGCAATATTTGGTTGTTTTGCACGGAGGTTGGTGATTCACTGCGTGATGTGCAAGACAGCACATCAACTGATTTGTGGTCTCACCTATATCAAATGTGAAATTTCTAAATGTGCCTTGTGATGAAAACTCTGGGTGCAGTTTTTCCGGTAAAACACTTGTTTTTTTTTTCACAGTATCAGAACATAAAGCTGCAGCACATTAAGTGTGAAGGAAACTAAGAAGATTAACCATCCGCTCCACAGACAGTCTCATTCTTTGCAGTGATAGAACTGCCACCTTTTGGGGGCAAAACAGCATTTAAAGGAACAATTTACCCAAAATACAAAAACTTTCCCGTCCTAATGCAGTGGAATGACTGAACTAGGTGGGAAAATGATTTCTGCACTAGGAAAATGATGTTCCTTTATTTTGGATGAACTGTTCCTTTAAAGAGTGGGAACACCAGTGTGTTATATCTAAATTTGTTGGATTAACAGTCTCTGTGTGTGTGTTTTCCGTCGTGTGTTTGTTTCTGCAGCATCCTGTTTGCAGACATCGAGGGTTTCACCAGTCTGGCATCGCAGTGCACAGCTCAGGAGCTGGTGATGACGCTCAATGAACTTTTTGCCCGCTTTGACAAGCTGGCAGCGGTGAGGACACAATGCATATGTATTCACGTGCATGCACACACACACACACACACATGCAGGACAGGTATTTTGACAAAGCTGGCGAGTACACACTCAAAATTCACTGCTATACATTAACACATCATTAAATTATCTTGTCTCAGAGGGCAATATAGTTAGAATCTGTAAGCTGTGGCCTTTATGCAGCTCCAATATTAACATGAAAAAACTCTCCTCTCAAACAAGTGACTGAAAAACCAGAGACAATCCTGCAAAGACCCATGTGGGGAGATGGTTCTTTGTGTAATGTTGGTATATACCCACTTCAAAGAGGCACTGAAAAACCACAATGGTTCAGTGTGTGGAAACCAGTCATCCTGCACAATAAAGTTAGTTTTGATCAACAGACCGCCAACATCCATAAAGAGCAGAGACTCTCTGAGAGCCATTAAGTCAGTGCACTTCCTGCTGCTCTTTATGTGCAGGAGCTCCTCTGTGCCTTTACAAAGACAATACGTTTGTGTCCCGCTTGCACAGAATTGATTCTGTGTAGCTGGAGCTCGAAGCGGCTCATTCTGCCTCCTCTTTCCCTAAAACAAATGTGCCTCATGCTATCAGCGCCCACCAGAGCTGCACTATATTACAATCCACATGAAGGAAAAATGAGCATCAGGAAGGTGACGATTGCTGATTGGTGCTATTCAAATAGAAAATGGAAAAAGTTGGATGGGTGACTTGATAACAAAAATGAATGGCCACTCGGTACATGGACATTCGCCCTGAGGATATTTAAATGAAACATTAAAATTGAAATATTCGCCTAGACTTATTTTCCTTTTGTCTGGGTTGTATTTTGGGGTAGATGACTCATAAAACTTTTTTGAACATTTGTGCAGCCCGGGGTGATAAATGCAAAGATTGGTCGAACATTTGTCAGCTTTCTTGCTTAGTATCAATTTGTCCAAACCACATGCAAGCAAAAGAAGTAGATCTGTGTTAAAGAACTGAGTCTGATTCAGCAGGTTTCACAGAGACACGGGTGGCTTTCCTCTTT
>OMLF01010471.1:0-15403 GCA_900302615.1 Holocentrus rufus
TATAATGTAACATTTTGATGCTTCTCCAGCCTTAGAGCAAGGCATCTATTGTATACCAGCAGCTCAAATAGGACAATCAGGATCGCTCTCTCTGTCTCTCTCTCTATTGTTTTGATTCAGCATTTTGTGACTCAGTTATTGTTTCATTTCATCATTTAAGATCATATTTTCATTGTTTTCATTGAAATATTATTCAATTCTGGCACATATATATTTGTTATTCTTCTATTTTTTTCAGCAGTAAGCAGTAAGGTTTCTCAATCCAGAAACAGACGAGAGAAATTGAGTACTTTCAAATCGATAGCTATCACTCCTGTGCCTACACAGCTACATTTTCACCCGAGGAGAAGATCCTGGCACGCAAAAGGCAGATGTCACTGTTTTACATCAAACAAAATTCGAAAAAGCACAATATCCACTACCCTGAACTTCTGTCAGCTTGGTTAAAATTTCGCCTCTTTCCTTGAGCGGTGTCCTTCACAGGTCCCTGCTGGCCGATTGGGACTCAGCTGCAGACTTGTGCAGTGAACCCTCAACGACTGTGATGATTAGCCGATGAAATGTCAGAGACTGTGGTCTGACCCATCTAGCATTTTAGCCTTACCCCTCATAATAATGTAGCACTAAAATCAGAAATAGAATGACGGGATACTTAATAAGAAAATCATAAAATAAAAACAGGTCAGTGAATAAATATAAATCATGATTGAATAAAATTGGCAGACACATAAATATTTAATATTTTTATCCAGAGGATAAAAATAAGAAAATTTAACCATCAATCATCAGCTGAATATTAAATAAAACAGAAATAAATGCTTCAAGTACATTTAAATTAAAGATTTATTTATTTTTTAATCTATTTGAGATGCTGGCACACAATGGTCACCACAGAAGGGAGTCTGAGGTTAAATATGAAATCGAAGAATATCCAGTCAGTGCTTGTGGAGAAAGTTCTTTCCAAGTTGTCTGAGACAGAACAAACTTCACATGAAAGTGAGCACACAAAAGCATCCTTACAGTTTGAGACGGGCTGTGCGCTTGACATGCACGCAGCTAATTAGGACTGCACAGCTGCTCATTTCCCATCTGTTTCAACTGCCTTTGTGAAATAGATTGAAGCATCATTCTCACAATGTATCTCGGTGCTTCCCATTTGGTCTCATCGGTCAAGTCACCATGCATCCTTGGGTGCCAAGTGAGCTTTTGGGATCTTTATCCATCCTTCAATGTTGGAACTGCGCTTTGTCTGTTACATATTGTGTCAAATGTTTCCATGCACAAGAATAAACCGTTTGAGTCCAGTTCTATAAATCTCTACAAGCAGATCTGGATCCCATGGCAGCCATTTTTAACTTACATCACACTTGGATGAAACTCAAGAGCAAGTGAAGCCAAGCTAGTCCTACTGACTGTTGAGAAATCTGGAATCACACATTTATTATTTATCATTTTACAGATTTCAGACTAAAAACATATTAGAAACAAGTGATCTTAAGAATCCAGAGGGACAAAGGGTCACGTTTTGGCTGGAATCTCGCTGAGGTAGATAGTGCAGCAAGTGGGTGAGCTAGCTTTCCCTGCTATACTCAAACAGATTCAAGCAGTTGCTCCGGCAAGATCAGGTACATAAACTGAGTTGTATACATAACACACAGGCCAGGACTTCATATAGACCTGACTATTGCAGTCCTTGAGATTGCTACAGCAACTGCAATCTTCTCAAGTATGGTTTAAACTCAAAATGGTCATCATTCTCTAGAAACAGCCAGTACACCATGGCTTTCAAGTACCATAAATAAATGAAATCCATGAGAGTAAGGCTGAAAAGTTTCACACACTAGAAAAACTCCTTTTGAAAATCAAAAGATTATTGTTGATTATTGTGTTAGGTGGATCTGCATCGGTTTGACCATGAATTATGAAACATGAGGGTTTTGAATAAAATACATTTCTGCACAGAAATGTATTCTTTGTCTGTTCATGTTGTTATTTGTCCAAGTTTTTATACAATTCGAAATAACATAATGCCATACCCTGGCACACAAGCTCCATAGAGAAAGCAAAGATTTCTGGGAAAATGCAAGGACATTGCCATTCAATGGCAGCATGTCCTTGTATTCACTTGAGGATAGAGAGTTGGCCTCTATACACTTTGTGCACAGTGTCTGTGTGAGACAGTGTCTGTATGTGTGTGTTGGGTATGTCTCACCTATCATGGGCGATTCAATGAAGCTCCAGGTGTTGCTCTGTGGTACATAAGATTGGAGGACGCCCGCCGAGCGGCCGGCCTCGTTCACGCCTCCGAACACGTACACCTTCCCCCCGCACACCGTGGCCGCCGCCGAGTGGACTGGCTTAGGCAGTGGAGATACTGTCTCCCACTGGTTAGTGATGGTGTCGTACCTGGACACACAGGGGGAGAGATGAGACGCCTGTGAGGAGATTTAACAGGGTTTACATTTCTACTAAAGATAACTGTCAGAGTGATACTGGACCTATGGGAAAGTGATAAACAAAAGTAGTTCAGACCTGACCATGTGTTTGGGTACTATGTGACCAGGTGTTCCCAAGGTCCTAAGTCCTCAGGACCCTATTTTCTCAATGCATTTTTTTAATCCACCAATTTCAAACACCATTATTTACTGTGCTAACAGATTATGCATTTTTGTTAATATACCAGAGGATATGGACATTTTGGATATTATACTTTTCATGTTGAGGGTCCATATGATTGTGCACTGTACATCGCTTATATTTATTATGTATGAAGCTAATGTTCATCCCAACAGTAATGTTAATAAAGTGTGTTTGGACCAACTTGACCTTTAGTACATTTCAGCTGAACATGTCCTAATCAGATTATGCTTTTTTTAAATATAAAAGGCATAGAACTGATTCTTTATGTTGAGAGAACACAGGATTGAGGGAACATGGGACTGGGAACACAGAGTGGACCTCCAGTTCATATCATCATGTTAAAACAAGTTAACAGTCCTGATGGCGCCGTCTCTAAATTACTTCAGGAAGAGACGTACACCTGTTATAACCGCCTCTCATTATTCATTCGCTGTTACTGCAGTCAGTCATTTATACACACCAATCTTAGTTGAAACACAATTGTGAAGTTCCCACTGCCATGCATTCACTTTCCAATGCGCGTTTTGGCTGCAGGGCTGACAGATATAATTAGGAGAATGCCTACACCACCAGGGAAGATGAAAAAGGCCAACGATTACGTACAATGACAGCAATTAAAGCAATTACACAAAGCAACATATGTTGGGAGCTACAAGCCATTAGTCTCTAGAGTTGGGCTGTGTGTCAGCTCTGAGCTTTGGACCTCTCTCACTGAGGCCTCTTTGGCAGAGACTTCAACGGCAAGCCTCGAATTCAGCCGACCCAATCCAGCACAAACACACACACAGCAAGATGAAAGGGGGCCTGACACAATGGGCTGCACGTGAGCGAGGCTGCAGCCTTCTGGGTTGTGAACTCGTCGAGCACGAGGTTGAGCGTGCGCGTGACTTCTTTTTGCCGCAAATATTCATGTGTTTGTATGTATTTGTGTGTGTGTGTTTGCCCCGTGGCTCCATTAGCGCAGTGTGCTAGCAGTGTAATCCCGTGTCCATGGGCCACTGATCAAAGCAGCCTCGCCGACAGCCTTCCAGCTGGAGTAGGCCTCATTAGAGAACCACAAACAGATCCTGGATACGCGATTAAAACTCACGTCCATTTAGACTACAGCGAGCTATCTTAATCAAAACTGCTTCTTTGACTGGGGAAAGAAAAAACTTTGAGTGAAAATTTGTGTCCGCGATCCCACAGGACAACTTGCTACAAACTCTGGATCCTTGGGGGAAGGCTTCACTGCTGCGGCATGTGAATTAAAACAACACAGAAATGTTGTTAGCAACCAGCTCCCTGTGAGAGGGCTGTTAGACAAAATGTGAGAGGAGCAGGGTGCATTAGCCTTTTGGGAATATTCTCCCCGGGGATCGATATTGTCCTCGGCAACAGCGGCTGATGAGACAGGTTTAAAGCAACTGGAAGTCTGAGGGAGCGGAGTGACTTATCAGACACTCTCGAAAGGCAGACTTAAAGCACTCAGACAGGCGATTAGCTCTATTTAAACACAGGCAGGCCCGGGCACAAACCAAGACACGTGCACGCACATACACACACGCACGCCGCCCGCATCAGGTTGAGTAAATGAGCCCTGTGGAGATAGTGGGGCTAAGGCTCGTCCCGTTCTTAGGTAGATGTAATTACCCCTCAGACCACATCAGGGGAGCTGTGTAAATGTGAGGGTCGGACTCGACTGAGCGACACCGATTATGGGATCGACGGCAAGGCCAGCGGAACTAGTGCAAACAGCTGGTTAAAATGAGGAAGGACGCCTGTAATGCCTCCCTAGGAGAAAGAGAGGAAAAAACACTGACCACTCAATGCATCCTCATTATAAATGTCAACCTTAAAGCCAGAAAGACTGTCTGCGACTCTATTATTTTGCCCTATTCTTTCATGTGAGCAGCCTGCATATTAGTCTAATCTTCTGCTGTTTTAATATAAACAAGGCCCAGCTATCAGTCACTCGGCGTGTCGGTCGGTAGAGTGTGAATAAAGAGGAACATGGGGAGGTCAGAATAAACTCAGTGTCTCCTCCAGCCTCAGAGGTCACGGATCCGATTGAATTCATTACACGTGTGATTCACCGTCAAACATTTAATGCGGACCGTGACATTATGAGTGACACTAAAATGATTCTAGGTGATGGTGCATATGGTTTGATTATATCTCCAAGGGACGGGAGCGGGAGGGAGGGCGCCGGAGCGGGAGGGAGAGAGGGGAGAAACAAAGACTGTCCCTTTCTCCTTCCTTGGCAAGAGGCAGGCGGGAAGGCAGGCAGGGCTTTTTTTTTTTCTCTTTCTCAGTGTCACAAAGACACTGTAGGAGTTTATCCATCAGCGCCTTGTGTCGCATCGATTGCTTTGTGGTTAAGTGTTTATACACAAAGTTTGATCACCGCGAGGAGTCGTGTAATCGGCCAAAGCCTCTGACAAGGCTTGTTTCATCACGCAGGGAAAATCATCTAGAAAATAAGGCTGCAGAGTTACAACTGAAAAAAAATAAATAAATAAAAAAATAAAAAAAACTGTGCATTTATCCAGCAATTGTCACACAGGGTCAGTGAGAGGGAAGGAAGGAGGGAGGGGAAGAAAAAAGAAAATGAAAGAAAGACAAGGATGAAATATTGTTTTAATACTGTTTGTATGTTCTGATCAATACATATAAATGATATTGCTCAGATTCGGAAAAAAGCAGGTATGGGAATGGATGGATGGATGGATTTGTAGGAAGTTGGCTCCTCCTCCTCCACGCTCTCCACAGTAGTTCATTTCAGTATCACAATGCCTGCTGGGGCAGCTCTCGCTTTTAAGCCAGCACTTTAATTTCCTTTTTTCGTGGGGAACGTCAGAGGGCCGAACAGCCACTCACCCTCGCTTCATTTGCCTCACTTGGTAATGGGACACCCCCGAAGATGGCAATGGCTTACGCCAACGTGCAAATCTGAGGGTTAGTGTTGGATTGTGCGGCGGAGCGACAGCCCTGTCCGGATAAAACCGGACAGCTGCTATGGAAACAGGCCGATATGTTGAAGATATCTCGAAGCTGATGATGAGCTGGCTGCAGCGCCAAAGGAAGGCAAAGCTCTTCTACCACAGAGGATGACCCCTTCTGGCTGTACAGTCACACCTGTCATGTTTGCTTTTGTTGACAGCGGACCGACTTGCCATCTCCCCCACCTACTTTCCTGCTTTGCATAGCGCAGGGGGAAAAAATGAGATCCCAACACCGTGCAGACATTATGTGGGAAAACAAGGCGGTGTTCAAATAGCAGATGTAAATGCAGGGGGCGTGACCGGATTGTTCACTGCCAGGATAATGTATCCAGATGCAGATGAGCGTTTTAATACCAGGCATAAAAATGAGGAGAGAGAGACAGAAAGACTTTCACTTCTCCTCATAACAGGACGGTGTCTGGATGGATGTGGCCTTTGCTAGCTAAAGATATGTTTGTCGCTCGGTGAAGGCATCACAGAGAAGCCGAGGAAATGTGACCCATAAGCAGATATTACCTCTAGGCCCTCACTTTGTAATGTTGACGAGAAAACCTACATGTGAGCCGCAGACCATAAAAATTAATGGATGCAATAAACTGCCAACCGTTATATAGCTTTCTATGGGATTTGCTCAGTGGCACAGCATGCCAAAAAGCCCTCCGTGTATGTCATCTTTTTTTTTTTTTTTTCTTTTTGTGGCTGAGGAAAAAAAAAAAGAGAAGCAGAGGCTGAGGATAAACTGAATAAATCCTTTAGTGTAGTTAAATGAATGATGATGATTAGGAAGTGAATCAAGATGGAACGAAAACAAAAAAAAAAATGGCTTGTGTGTGTCCATAGAAATGCCTCGGGCGGCTGTCACGTTGTGAAGCTGGGAGCGGCTTGGGCTCGGCTGTGCATTTAGAGGTTACTTACCAGTGCCTGCTTCTTCGAACTGACCGCAGATAAGCATCTAGGGTCAATACAGCCCATCCATCTTTCTAGCATGACCCAGATACATATACTAGCTTACTGTCTCGCTGACTGTCTCCCTCTCTCTTACCCATACGCGCAAATGATGCAATCTAATCATGCAGAAGAGGCCCGTGGCATCTCAGCTGATCCACTGATACAGATACCTGCAGGGGGAGAGTGGATGATGAACCCCACCACTCTCTCCCTCTCCGTCTCTCTCTCCCTCTCTCTCTCTCTCTGGCACACACACACACACACACACAAATGCGCGATAAACTGTAATAGATGAGCTGCCAGTCTCTGAGAATCTGACACGCATCCATTTCCCATGAGATACAAACTACAGCGAGCGGGAGTGAGAGTGGGGAGTGAGCGGGGAGGGAGGGAGATAGAGAGGGAGAAAAGAAAATGCCTTGCTCAGATAACAAAACCACTCTAGCTCTATACACCTCAGCGCTGACAAAAAGACCCATTACGAGCCAGAAGAGTACATCACGCCGCACTTACAACCGTGCTGGAATGGCGCGCGAACACTGACAATAGTCGTCCCTCACGCTGACTATTAAAAGCCTTGAGATGCACATGGCTAAGAGAGAAAGATGAAAAACAGCACACTCAGAGAAAAAGACACTATAAGACACGCTTAAAAAAAATGTTTTAGCTTACTTCATTTTAACTGTGGCTGTTTTGTTGAAATAACCTTTTTTGTCAGTTTGTGTTTTGTTAGCCAGGCCTCTCAAACTGCTCAGGCGTACTGAAATTGTCTACCCACCACAACAGTCGTCTAACCTTTAAAAACTGGGTGAGCACAATCGAATGCAATGGATGTTAGTTTAGGAAAAAAATAAAAAAATAAGCGATGCATTTATTGCCTGCAGAGAAGAGCTGATGCTCTAGATTCTATCGAGCAGGAACTCGTGCCCTTGAGTTACAAATACACATTAATCCCTCAAACATCCAAGCTATCTATCTAACTCACATAAACACCGTCTCTCTCGCTCTCTTTCTCTCACACACATAGTCTCTCTCTCTCGCTCCTACCCACACACACCTGCAGATGCACATGCACTTTTGGTTGCAGCATGGATTGGGAGATTTGTGTTGCTCGTGTGGGAAAGAGGTAGACGGCAAGTGCGTGTGCGCATGTGAGAGAGAGGGAGAGGAAGAGAGAGATGATAGAGAGTGTGTATGAGAGGGAGGTAGAGGCAGAGAGAGGTAAAATAAAAAGTAAATTGTTCCCATAGTTACCACATGAGAGAGAGAGAGAGAGAGAGAGAGAGAGAGAGAGAGAGAGAGACTCACTGAATCAATCGCTCACGCCCCCTGTTTCACTGTCAGAACTAATGACCTGAGAGGTTGTGATTTGGCCCGAGGAAATCACGGCTACCGGCTTAGAGTGCATTCAAGACCATTTACTCCTAAAAAAAATAAGCAAACATTTGCTTACATTAACATTTTTCTGTGTTTGCCAAGAATGTTCATTAGCAGCAGAAAGAGGAGGTGCTCGGTAAACATGTCATTTTGACGATTAAGTGCCCTGATTTGCATTGCACTGATATTTGGCTTCAAAAACACATATCTTAGTGAGTAAGTCCTCTCAACAGTGCCATATTAGCTTATATAACTCTGCTGAGAAAAGAGAAAACTTGTTCATGGTTAGATGCAAGCAATTTTGAAATTAACTGCAGAACCTTCATGCTAAATTAAATTCATCACAGGCTTCTTGTATTGCTTATAGATTGCTGTTAAAGCTGAAATCCATAATGTTTTGTAATTAATATATAATTATGGTTAAACTTGAAAACGTGCACATTTGCCATGGTTGGAGATCCTATCCACACTCTGCTGTTAGCGGTGTCCTCATTCGGCTCCTTCACAGGCGGCATTTCAAGATCACACACGTCATAGCTACACGACAGGCCTGTCCCAGTTCAAAAGCTGCATTCACATCATCTGGTTTTTAGCACTATTACCAGTATCCGACACCCAACTGTCATGACAACTAGGAATGATCAGATGCATCGAACTAGACAGTAAATAACTTGGAACTACCTGGAAAATGACGACTGTTTAATGTAAATACATCCAAATGTAATGCAACTTTTATTTTGAATGCCTTTCTAATCACAAATCAACTCTGCCTGTCACAAAAACTGAGCATATTTTTAATGGTTTAATGAAGGTATTTCTAATATAAACATGGAGTATTGGAACATCAGCTCATTAAGACTTCATTTGGAGAAAAGATAAATGCCAATCATAAAAATATATACATAAATGACTGTTATACAGACTGTCATATGTAATGCCTTCCATAACATACTGTCTGAATCTAAAAATTTTTCACATTTCCTTTGCTTAGCCTAATAGTGTGCTTTTATAAACTGATATTCACTGGAAAAAAACATGTTTTATAAAAAATTAAAACAACAGAGGATATCTGTCTTTGATAATGAAGCCTTCAATTTTCCTGTTCAACCTTCCAACTGAATTTTCCTGGGAAGTATTAATATGTTTGAAACAAGGCAGAGTAAACCAGATCAGCCCTTTAGTATCAAGAAAACGACACTTGATGATTCAAGACAATTCTGGACACAAGTTGATTATCTCATCCCACTGGCAGATTCTTGAATCTGTTTTGAGAAAAAACAGATTCTAACAAAATACGAGACTGAATGACTTCTTATGGTGGAAAATATTTGCAGTGCGCACATAGTGACCGGGGAGTTTCATGCAGAATCATTCAGCTGTGGCTTCCTGCCTCCTTGCAGATGGCTTGCCTCTCATAACTCAACCCCCGGTCAAAACTCTGCTTTATTCATCTGATCAAGGTCACCATGTGGTCACTCTGCATGTGAATGACGGAGCACATGGAGGAGGACGGGGAAGACAGAAGGAACGGGGCGAGGAGGGGCAACGGGAAAGAGAGGAGCGGGGAGGGAGGAGGAAAGGAAGGGAAAGGAGGAGAGGAAAAGGCGGCTGTTGTTTTTGTTTTGTACTGTTTTTGTTCTCCGTCGTATCGGGGAAAAGAGCAAAGTGCACAAAGGACAAGAGGAGAGAGATCATCCGTTTGAGAGAGGAGAAGTATTGAGAGAGCGGGAGAGAGAGGAGAGAGTGAGAGTCTGTCTGTGTTGTGTCAGCTGCCATCTGCGTGTCGGAGCGCATCACAGGAACTGTGAGCCCTGTGCCCACACCTCTACTATCACCCTGCTGTCGTCTACACACAAGCACATGCACACGTCTCAATATCTCCACCATCACTCTATCTCAGGCTCACACAAAGTCAGTTACATTACTACATTCACACTCTCTCTCTGACACACACACACACACACACTCAGACTAATTTCAGTGCTGGGATGTGGCTGTTTTGACATTTTCACTCCACCTCCCACACACTCTGCTACTTCTTTACTTTGCAAACTTTGTTGTTAGAAGAAGAATTCACCTTTGGATAGTCCTGCATGGTTTGTTATCATCAGGAGTTAAAATGGGATTTGTTATGTTATATATATTTTAACTTCTACATCAATATATACAGTGGAAATGGTAGGCTAGCATTACTTTTTATTCCATCATAGAGAACCGTCAAATTCCATGACTTTCTACAAAAAATTGTGAACAA
This sequence comes from Holocentrus rufus, assembly GCA_900302615.1. Taxonomy (NCBI): domain Eukaryota; kingdom Metazoa; phylum Chordata; class Actinopteri; order Holocentriformes; family Holocentridae; genus Holocentrus; species Holocentrus rufus. The sequence continues at coordinate 10,204 of OMLF01010471.1, forward strand.
CATTTCATTGCAAAAGTATTAGTAAGACCAGTTAGGTGATCAGATCCCAGATGGGCTGATATGGGGAAGCCTGTGTGGTAGTGCATCTTTGTCTGCATGCCAAATGATCTGCATATCTTCTGGTAGCTGTCCACATATCTTGCGGCGTCCCAAGAGGGAAGAGGAGGTCCAACCATTTTACATGAACACGAGAGCAGAGACATATTCAATTTTCAGTTGTGAGTGCAACGGTGTCACAACTGCATTCATTTCTGAGAAGCCTCCCTCACACTCTGCACTGCTCACAAAAAATGGTTTCTGCTGCATATTTAAGTTTCAGAGAGACTCGTGCCTCGACACGCCGGCATTCTCCTTAAAATTCCTGTAAATGCTTAACACCAGACAGTCCTGTTTTCAAAAGACAGCTTAGCTCTCTTACTTCCTTTTCCCCATACATTAATGCTTGAGGGCTTGGCCATGTGTTTTTATCCGACTTTGTGAAAGAGTGATTCCTCTTCACTTGTGACCATTCTTGTTTGCATGCTTTTGCTTCAAACAACATTCTGGGATCTATAGCCTTTTGCCTGCTGTCATTCTGTGGTGTTATGCCATTAAAAGCACCTTGCTGCACAGCCTCACGTGTAGCTTTGTAGAATGGACCACTGTCTGGATTCCTGCTCATGGTATTTAAAACATTTAGCTGCCTTTTTATCAGACGGACTGATTGAGACAGTCTAATGTCTCCTGACTGCAGAGCCTCAGACAGGTCTTTTAAGCTCCTCAAGTGCATCTAGCATCAGCCCAAGGTCTTTAACAAAAGCAACTGAACTCAATTTTAGCGCTCGTCCCACATATATACATCTTTCACTTGAATATCGCTTCACATCTTTACTTGCAGCTGTGAGGTGATCGCAGACAACGCCAGTCTATGAGGCCTGGGAACTTTTCAGTTTCAAGTTCACTCCATTTTTTAAATTTTTTATTTTGCCTACCATCACAGAGGCTCCATCTGAGCAGAATCCCATCAGACATTATTTAAGAAAAGCGTCACCAAGGCCATGTTCCAGCAGGCAGTTCAGTGGTTCACTAGTGATTCCATCTGTGGTTGTATTCTCTAGCTAAAAAAGATGTAAGGTCAACGGCTCTGAGCTATCAACTGACGCTCTGAGGTACACAGTAAGGCAAGACTTTTTCCTTAACAAGGTGCTTTCATCCACCATAACAAGCTTTGGTCAGGTAACTCTGGTACTTGCCAATAATGCTTGCCTCGTTTCTTTTGATATAAAATGTACAACGTCTGTATATGTGATATCTGAGTGAAGCTCGGCCAACAGTTACACCATTGATCATCTGTGGCTCTATTACTCCTGTATTATCGGGGTAAGGCCGCTTATTTTTTGCAATATAGTATGCTATTCTGAAGTATAGTATGCTATTTGAAGCTAAAATTTCAGCTTGTGCTTTAAAAAAGCTTGATTCTGGAGCTTTCTCATCTTGTCTTTTCAGTACGTCTTCTGCTAATTTTTAACTATGCGAGGCACTGTGTTTATTTATTTCCTTTCCCAAAGACTAATTTACTTCTCATTGTTGTTGCCATATGGGCCTACCTCACACTTCTGCCATGCAACAGAGAATGTGTACCTCAGTTTTCTTGTGACCTTGTTTCCCTGCATGATTTGCATCCCATTTTTTTATTTTTAACTATAAGAGATGAATAAATCTTGATGATATATATATATAATATATATATATAATTAATTTTTATTCCAGCAGTCAGGTAAGTTCTCACTTGCTGCTGCTACACTGCTCCCCTCTCCTCTCTCCTGTCCAAGCTGCTCTGCTCCTCTCTCATCACCTGCCCTGTTCTGCTCAACTCTGCATTTAAATGAGGAGAATTGACAAAGGAAAAGGGAAACCTTAATTTTAAGTGAAAGCACCTATAGCATGACGTGATGATGACAAATATGACAGATTGAAAATGGGCCAAGGGAGAATGAACTTGAACTAGCTTGGCTATTCAGTTTGGTACTTTTATATCAAGAAATGAAATCATGATTGGATTACTTAGTGAACATATTACAAAAGATACAAGTGGTTTGAGCACATGTGACTAGCTAAACTATCAGTAGTGATGTCAGATGTACCTTTTGAAGAAGTCTGTAAGCTTCCTGTTTCACTTATTTCTATGCTTGCCTGTAACTGCTGAAACTTCAGAATCTAAAGGAAATTAATTTATGTCACATATACACATTATTGAAATATAAATAGTGTAAAAAGCTTAAGTTTAATACCAGTTTAATGTCACAGTAATCTACCAAAGATTGGAGGCAACGTGCTAGGCAATCTTGTGTTTAAGTTATAGTGTCATTTTGTAAAACTGAAACATTGTTTAGGCCAAATATCAGAGCAATTTACATTCTGTTATCAAACCTGTAAGTTTCTGACCTGTTTTTCTCCCTACCTTGCCATCCATCTATCACTCTGCCATCTGTGCTGTCTGACTGACTGACAAGTGACTGAGGTCGCTGATCTGCTAGGTAGCTTTTAAGGAAGCCCATTGACAGAAAAAAGGGAAAACCCATGAAAGTTCTGATGTTCGCAAGTTCTTACATCACCATATTTAGGCCTGTGTTCTCTACAGCTACTACAAAAATGTGTTTGTCATTGTTTGAATTATTAAGACCGAGAAAAGTGTAAAAATATATACGTTGTTGAACATGTGGGAGTGTCCCCTGATGACACAGAAGAGCGTAGGCCTATGTACCTGAACTGGAAGTTCAGTACATTCCAAGAGTTATTTCTTGATGGAAGTAATTCGTTTTTTAATTGCAATTTTTTTTGGTTTCTATCAGCCTGCCTTGCCTACTGATTTCTTATGAGGCCTGGATCGATCTATGATAAAGGATCAATATCATGACATAAGACTGGATAATGTCGGGGATGTTGCATATCATAATATTGTGACATGGCATCAGCTTTGCCTTTTACAACTTTTAAAGGCTGCATTGCAGTAAAGGGGTGGAATTTTCTGAACTTAATAGACTGTTATATCTGTTCTCTTATTTTCCTCTACCTGCTTGGTCATCTTACCCACATTATAAATGACTGTTTGTTAAAGAGTCTTTTGTGTGTTAATATCTTATGAAAGCACCAATTGTCATCCCCACATTATTGTCACAATATCGATATTAAGGTATTCTGTCAAAGATACCACGATAGTTGATTTTGTCCATATCGCCCGGTGCTACTTCTTACATTCATCCTCCAGAGAAGAGGCTTCCTTTCAGTCAAAGGTATATGAAGGTCCGACATAAATAAAGTTGGCTTGTCACCTACTTTGAGACCACTGATGGGTTTCTATGATCGTGGCCACACTCTTTACTCAAACACACATCTTCTGGCTGTACTGCATTCTGGGGTATTGACGTTGTCAATGGAGAAAATGTTATCTTTGCCTCTGATCATTGATACAACATGGCAGCTGTAGAAAGAAGACCTCATTCTTCAATCCTGAAGGACGGACACAAAAGCTGACATTTACAAACGATGGCTGAGAAATGTTCTGCCAAGTAAATGCAAAGGAAAACGTTTTTCTAGAGAGGATCGTTCTTTGAAGCCATGTTCATCCACACCCACACTTCTGATACGTTACTGCAACACAGTTGCTAAGAGACATTATATATACTTTTCTAAAACGCAGCCTTGGTCAAAGCATCATGTGTCCTGTACATCCTGTTTGAGACAACATGAAAACATACAAGCATGTCAAGCATGTTTTCATCACTTCATGATGAAGACCTAGGAGCCAATTCCACAAAAGTGTGGCGTATTCCTTCAATGCTGAAGCCTATATGCTTTAACTTAGCCCTTAACCTAACCACAAAGCTCACAAACTTAAATCCTTGAATTCTCCCTTGAATTTCCCCTTAAATGGCTTCAAAAATAAAAATTTTTTCCCATATTGTACGACAGCGTTACATCAGTAAAATATTCAAACCCAAGATGCCATCACATTAAATATAAATACTTTGATGTCTTGTGCATCATTTTCTACACATTTCCTTGTAATTCAGCAGGACGTATTTGGTATCTTTGTAAACCGAGGGATCTACACTAGAATTTAAGATAAAGTTCCGTGGGTTTGAACAAAGCTCGGCCGCACAACATGCATTTGTAATGATAAAGGCACTGATGGCAGCAGAGAATGGCTATGAAAATCAAAAAGGACATCTCACATTCAAAACAACACACATTCTCCTATGCTCTCCATTTCACAAACGCATTTATATAAACAAACAGACAAAGCATCAGGAAAAACACATCCTACAGACAATATGTCGCCTACAGATTTCTTTCTCAGTGCAGCTTGAGCTTTGTGGTGACTAATTTGGGCTCATCCATTGTGTCTCTGTATGCACTTATGTAACTTGTGTACATATTCCTCTTAACTGTATTGTACATCCATATTCTCCCACTCTGGGATGCTTAATCGGCACATCAGCATCTGCCGTGAGACTACTACTGAGCCCAACCTTGTAGTTCAAGGGATTGGCATCATTAAGAAATGTGAATGAGCACATCATTCTGCTTACAGCTTCATTGGGGGAGCTGGAGGGAGGGAAGCGGCTTAAAGAGGATATAGCAGCAGTTCCCACTCAATTTAACACATGACACTGATGTCATTTATTCAGCTGATTTAACCAGGACGATCCGCTTGATGCGACTGTTCTGCTTCCTGGGGTCCTGTTAGCTTCTGCCTCCTTTACCCTTCAAATGCGAGTGGGCAGCCTCCCCTCTGACAGTGTTTTTACTTGAAGGGAGCGGGATGCAGAGCGGCTTTATCCCGCGAAAAAGCAAAAGAACGACTCAAACGCCGAGGCAAAACATCATCTCTGGTCTCTGGACACCATCAGCTGCTATTTAACCCTGGACGCACTTCATCGCACAAGCGTTCCCCAGTCTCTCTCATTCTCAGGTACAAGGACACGGCCATTTTTGCTTGTTATTTGCTCATGGCGCACACATTTTGACAGATTGTGTACGATGACATCTGGGGATCTGACGGACTCTTGCTCTCCGTATGGACGGCCTCAAAGTGTGTTCGCCTGGCAGGATGAAGTCAAGGTCAGCCAACGCGCGCACACACACACACACACCCCTCCATCGCAGTACCCCCACTTTAATCTGTTCTCCAAATGTTTTTTCCTTCCCTGCGGTGCTG
>OMLF01010472.1:0-12816 GCA_900302615.1 Holocentrus rufus
GGCTAAATGCGTGTGTGTGTGTGTGTGTGTGTGTGTGTGTGTGTGTGTGTGCGTGTGCGTGTGCGTGCTTGCAAAAAGTGTGAATAAGCTGCTGTCAAAACTCAACACATAATCATCATCAACTTATTCACACGTGTGTGAACGTGTATAAACTTGTGTCAGGTCTTACCTTACTCATACTGGAAGCTAAAGACAAATACACTGATTGTAATGAAAAGGAAAAAAAAGAAGAGGAAGAAAAGCGTTCGGGCAAAATAAGGGTGGTAGTGTATAAAGGTTTATTCACTTTACTGCAAAAGAAAACAAGCTTTTATAAAATGTGAATTAGAAACGTCCGGTTTCGCTCACCCCGTAGCCTACTTTTTCGCCTTTGTCACCGTAGTGGAGAAAGGGATCTGCGAACCGCGGTGTATATTAGACTACTGTAGTATTAATTAAAATTTTCATTTCACATCCAAATTGTTTACTTATCTGCCAGGAACATATGCTGAGAGAAGTTAAGATTCACGATTCTGCACTATTGCCCAAGGTGCAATTCAATATTGGGGAGGGAGGGGGAGGAGACGGGCAGGCTCAGATTTTTATGACAGACTTAGCCCTTATCTAGAGCTGTAAATTAGGGTGATACTTCATTGAACCGAATGTGAAGTTTTACATCAAACCCCTAAAGCATCCTAATTCAACTTTGAAATTAGACAATTATAATTACTTTCAGGAGTAGCAGTAGAAATAGGCCCAGACATATATTTTTTTTTCCACAATGTAACCAAGGCAAATAACCTTTATATGACAGTGCTTCCTTACATACTTTGTTTCCATATTTTCTCAACTTAAACATTTTTCTTAAATTGTGCCAGGTTTTGCCGAGTGGTAGCAATACACAATTCAATACTTGTAATTATACACCTCAGTCACGCAAATGGACTGCGATTATTCGACGCCCCGAAATAAATAACCCTAAAAATAAACGGCATCTTAGAACTATAATGGGGGAAATTATGATTTGAAATTATAGTGCTCCTAAATCTCTCTTTAACTCTTCCCCTTGACGTTTTTATTGGAGCACAACAGAGAGAATTCAATCTGCCTTATCTCTCCAGGACTCCTTTCAGCGCAAGATCAGAGAAAAAGAGAGGATAATTGTTCTTTATTTTATTTAATTTAACGCGACAGCCAGCGCTTTCAGGTCATTTATATGCTTCATTTAGTGTTAAAAGTCAATGAGGAGGGGATACCAGGCGCTTTTCTTTCCTCCACAACACTTAAGTCCAAAATATAAAACAGATGAAACAAAAGTGGGGGGACAAGCCACTTTTAATTAAAAGCCATGGGTCATTTGTGTTATTGTCTATTAATGTTACCCTAAAATCATTTTCACTAAATTAAGTTTGATAAGTATTGAGAATCTCGTTTTGTATTTAGCCACACTAATTTCCTAAATCAAAAGAAGTGGTTAGAGTCCCCTCGAGGAGAGGTTAAAGAAAAACTAATAATTTATTCACTATATTCATGATGATAATGGCGATGAACGATGTCGATGTTTTTGATGATGATGGTGATAGAAATGAGAGAGAGAGAGAGAGAGAGAGAGGACGATTTCCATGCTGTGTACGCTACAGCTCGCTTATCAAAGATGCATTCAAATTGGTATTGGCTTGTGTCGACGCCAGATTTGACACAATATTGAGAAATTGTTTGGGGATACAACTGATCTCATTTCAGCATATTAAATATTGTCTCCGAAAGACCAAAAATCATCATTGCTAAATCCAGTATATCTAAAATTGAATCTGGGATACCATTTTGACGGAAGAAAAGTAAACCGTAGTTCTGTTGTTTGAAGACCGGGGCTTGAATTTGGGGGTCCCTGAATTCTCATTTGAAAGAAATGAAATAGTGAACGAGCTGATAAGAAAAAAGGGAATGGATGAGCTGAGAGAAAAGGAATCATGCCACGGTTGTTTAATGTGCTGTGCCAGTCGGAAAAGTGATTTACACCAAGACTTTATTCCCCCCGACAGATATAAAGACAGTGCGCGTCTCTTTACCACGCGCGCACGCACGCACACACACACACACACACACACACACACACACACACATGCACGGACCGCGGGCCAGTATTTTGGTCAATTGTCTGGACTTCATCGGATGCAGATATGGAAAGCATCGGTAGGCTCAGACGTGATATTACATGCATCACTTAGAACCAAACTTGCACGCCCACGTTCTTTAAAAACTACATCCATCCAGCTCATTTTACCCTCTAACACTGGATAAAGTGTTTGCAAAAGTTAAGTCTGCCGTTGTTTTTCATCCCTGAACATGTCCCATGCTATATTTCATCAACTCTTTATTTGCTATAAATAACTTTTCATTATCAGCACGCATGACACCCACAACCTGATGTTAGCTGCAGCCTGGTCGGACACATTGGCTCCTTTTATGGGAACATTTGCCGCTCCTGCAGCAGTATGGGTGCTGTATTAAACACCACGTTGTATGGCCTACCTCCATTTAGCGCTTGATAAATTACACCGTGGGCAGTTGCACAATACTTAAAAGTGCGTGAATCAATCACAAGCGTCTTATTTTTTCCTCATTAGCTGTTATTTGAAACTTTACATAATTTTACATTTCTGGGGATTTAAGGTAACTTTTTGGATGGAGCATCTGAGCTGATATGTGTGTCACTCCAATTGTTGATAAGTTCAGTCCAACCAGCACAATTAATTATCATAATTAATCATATTATAGACATGTCAGATTAAACAGGTCAGGCCTTTACCTCTGCAGGGTGTCCTCTGCCTTGGTCTGTGTACCTCTTGACCTTAAAGAGATACCTACCATGACATTTTGAATTTAGGTTTGTTACTCTTCTGAGATAATTGGCATATTATTCAGAGAAGTCTTGACATTTGTCATAAAAGTGTCCTAAACTGAAATGTGGGCATTATTTATATTTCATTAGAACTCTTGGGTAGCACTAAAAGCTGCAAGCTAACAAGCTAGCTTATAGTTGCAATTGATTTGAATTAGTAATATTAACATACACATTTTGGTTCAGTGAGCTATAAGCTTTTGAGATGTCACCACATATCCCAGATTTTATATATTCAAAGATACTGTCAGATAGCAACTTTTTCTTTTAACACAGTAAGTGTCCACCTCTTAGTTACAGCATGCAAACCTACTTTTTCCTATAGGGAGTTTATTCATTTATAGACAGTAAACTGGGAGCTGCTGAATCAGTGCGGATCATACAAGCCTCTCCAAAAACTAAATTAGTTTACCAAGTGACCAAAGACCCAGAGGCAACTTATCAGTATGCCTGATTTTCTCTTGCATGTTTATTGTTTTATTTTTAGGCATTTGATCGTATGCATTTTGATATTCACTAACTGTTCTCCCCATTTTTCATTGTAGACGCCCTCCATGCATTAAAATGTGTGTCATGATTTAGTTGTGTGCATGCGTGGGAGTGTGTAGGCCCTCGCATGCATGCGTTTGAATGTGTGTTTAATTTCATACAGCATATACTTTTGAGTTATTGTCCTGTTTCTTTGTTGCTCTCTACCCACTCTCTGAATTTTCATGCAGCATAAACTTCCCATGCATCAAATCATGCAGATTAATGAGTTTTTTTGTTGCTGTTTTTGCTTATTAATACTCCTGATGCCTTTTGAATTATCACGTTTTTTCACTCGTCCGACTACTGTTGCATTTATATCTCATTCATTAAAAACCATTTCATTTGAAAAATGCTCTGCATGCTAATGTGATAAAAGCTACTGTAGAGGAGAGCTACTGATATCGTTTTCACTCAAGGAGCTGTAAAATATGTTGTAGTCACTGGTGCTCCAAAATAGCATTGTTGTCTTTTAGGACTGAGCTCTTTATCATCTGTGCTCCTTCAGTTCTAATGAGCGTCTTGTTAGTATGCATTTCCCTCTTGATATTCTCTCTCTTTATTATCTTTCTAGTTATTTTAAAATTCTTCACAGATGTTCACTGTATTCATATCTATTTCAGTTTACCCATAAACTCAGTTCAGATTGCAAAGAAACTTGATCAAATCTATAGATGCTCTTGATACTATTCTCATCTTAAAACCTATGCAATACAAAATCAGTGAAGCCATTTGACTTCCACAGGTTTGTCAGTTTTTACAATAGAAATACACCTTTTGGCACTTTGCAAAAATGCTAAAGATGAAAAGTCGATCAAAGATGCAGGATGATACCATGCAGCATTCATTATAGGAGCTCTGAAATACACTCTAGGAACTCTAATTGTTGGAGAGAGCTGATGTGGTAGTGTTGAATCAAAATGTAGGGTAGAAATATGTTCCATACATCAAAACCAGTAATACAAGTTATTTGCGGTCAAAATCATATGGCTACTGACCTTCAAAAATAAATAAATAAATTCCCATAGTTTCATAAGTACACTCATCTTCTTTGTAAAATATATTATCTTGATATATATTAAAATAGAAGCTCTGAATAATTATAAACTCTTTGAGATGATTAAGTGTGTATGATTCATTCCTGTAGTTACTTGAGTGAGTCAGTGGAAGCTCCATAATTACTGCAAAGCTCACTGAGACTATGTTTGAGACTATATATGCATGTGCACTTAAGTTTCTTTTCACCACCGGATGCAATTTTACTTAAGCAATCTCGGCAACAAATTTCCCCAAAGTTCATAGTGAAACAACGGCCCATATTGTTAATCACTGCAGAGGACTGCTGACAGCTGCTGTAAATACTTGAATACACTGGGATGGTTTGTTGTTGCTGAATAAAAAGATAAGCACAAACAGTATCTGCCGTGATCCACTGGCCCCCTTTTTTTTGGCTAGAAAACAATTTCTAAAAGATCAGGGAATAACATTTGATCATAGTGTAAACTCTGCCTTACAGTTACATGCGCTGTAATTTTATTGGCTTGCATATCACCCGTTGCAGACACGTCACACTCGTGAAAACAAAGGCAGGTGTAGTTCTGCTCACACTCCATCAGCAATATTTGAGCCCATATAATACTAAGGGGGTAAATAGAGGAAACAAGTCTTATGACATCTGGTTGCACTCAAACACACACATGCAGGTCAGACCATTATGCACACACACACGCACACACACACACACATACACACACACACTAGCCACACACAGAACTACCTGCCTGATTTAGTGCCTTCAGCGACTCAGGTTGAGGACAGCACTGGCAGTCCAAGCCAATGGAATCCCTTGGTAAAGAGGATGCTAATCGTAGCTTCTTGTGCCTGAGCATGTCTTCCTGGGCCAAATGAGATTAGAGGGAGTGGGATATGGCGAAGCGACGTGCGTGGGGTTCTGGAGGTGAAAGGTAAAGGCACTTATCAGGAGGGTTCCCCTCGGGGTCCTCGGCGGCTGACTCAATCAAAACCTTGCACGCACTTCTCACTGGATTAGACTAATCAGGAAAGAGCAGGGGATGTATAGACCACTTATCTGAAAAAAAAACATTGGGCTCTCTTTCCCTTTGAAAAGACCCTACAGAAATGTTTGTTAATTTTATTTATTACAGGATGCTTGTCGATGTGGCAATCTTCCATGGAATCATTAAAAAGGGCTCTTCCACTCACTGAAGGCACGCACTGTTTACATGGTACAAAGATAGGGGAGCCTTTGATGTTCCAAATTTCCCCCGTTCACTCATTGTCATCATTATTTATATATTTAGTTAGTTTTTATTTATTTATTTTCACCATTTGTGTTTCTCATGCCACAACAGATCATACAGATGGAAGGTAGTCAACATAACAAAGACCCTGAAAGGTATATGAATATTTATTACCAAGACTACTTCAGAGCCAGACAGGCCGTTAGCATTCAAAGGAATAGTAAGAAGATAACAGCAATTTTCACACTTATGATTACCTTCAAATTAATCTCTGTTTCTTGAAGGGATGTATGATAGTTGACTAGTCTGTCTTTCATTTCTCGATTAAAAAGTTATTCAATCAAAGTTTCAGTTACTTGTTTAACAAAATAATCCAAAACAATTGTAAATTTTAGTGGAAGCACGAGTCGAATAAGGTGAAAAATTATTAGGGTAATGAAAATCTTGAACTATATATAAACAATATAGTATTAGTGAATCAAATAAGGAATCTTAGACTTTTCTATTGAGCCAGTTATGACTGTGTAGCTTATTTATAGATTTGTGATGGACTGGACTGGAGCTTCTCACAACTTTCTGCAACCATATTTCAAGCAAAACATTTAGAAATGCAAAAATTAATGCTTAGTTGCCATTTAATGTTGGTCTTTGGTATTAAGAACTCTGTCAATCTGTCATTTTGAGAATGAAAAACCTCTTCAACTCTAGCTTTCGCCAGTCTGTGGCAGGACTACCCATTTGTTAATATATGGATTAAGAACTGTAACACACTGCAAGACGAGTCTGTCCTGCTCTGCATTACTGTGGATTAACTCTGTAGAATATTCTACATTCATATGAACAAATAAATTACTGAATGCTTCAAACTGTAATCATTGCTTTGACCATTCTGGCATATGCTTTTCCAGTAACTTATGTTCGTCCTTGCCCACTTTTGCTGTAATGAATGCAGGTTCTCAGGGTCTAACACCGCCTAACAACTGAATGTATACAATGAAACGTAAGAGAGCAGCCTTGACTCCCTTGGAGCCATGGTTGTATATCCTTAATTATTTTAAAACTTTCAAATGCATTAGGAGGAAATGTGTATACCATTGAGATTATATGCAGGAAACCTTGTATGGAAACAATAGGTAATCTTGTGGTTCACTGTATTGATTTACCTTGGCACAGGAACAAGTGTCTGAATGAGTGGTGCCCTTTTACACTCCATCCAGTCTTTAGCAATACAAAATGATATACACTGTACAACATTGTTATCATCACAAAGCAGTACAGTCTTGATTATGCCAACTAATTATGTCAGCAAATATGCTCTACTTCAGGAAGCACAGAGCAGTAGATGAATAAGATATCGGCCTTGTAGAGAGACTTGATTTGCGGCATTGTTGAATAATGTAATATTCAGGTGCCTCCCAGTACCTGACATGATAGTGAGAGAGAGGGGAGCCTCATAGAAATAACTTGTTTAATTTCAAATGAAGATAGCATTGTGTTTCGATCATTGTTTTGAGAGGGGAAATGAAAAGAATAAGAGCGCACATTATTTATTTGTCCATATATTTTATTTTTTATATGCCTAAGAGTTGTCTAGCACTTTCCTCAACACTGAATAATACAAACATCAGTGAACTGGTGCTTTTTAAGCATTGAATGTCTCTTAAATGTTTTCAAGTGTCAAGAGTGATCAATAATGGGAGGGATCTATAATAGCAGGTTGAGGAGCTGCCATTATAGAAAAATGTTTTGTTTAGCTTCAAAGTTCTCAGGATTTGTAATCTGAGTCTGCCTGAAGCTCAAAAAGCTTTCTATCAGAAGGACGTAAGAAATCATAGCTATAGCTAACCTTGGGACGCTTTCCCAGTAACAGTACATCTTGAAATTTTCATGTGCGTTTCCTAAAGGATATTATTGAAACAAATTTTCAAGAACTACTTGAAGATCAGGTTTAAGAATCGCGCCATCATAAAGCATCACAGGTTGATGAAAGAAATCATCATTTTCCTGAGCTGATTGAAGAACTGTCAGTTTTAAATCAGATGTACTTTAAAAACCACAATGGGGCACTTGATGTGGCATGTGGATTTTGAATGTACATACTTGCACTTTTATATTTTAATAATGATGCCATTTCAGTAGAGTTGCCTTGTGGATGTCGGCTGGTGTGTAACATAGACCCAGCTGACCATTATGGGACATTTTCACATACTATGAAAAATATTTACCTAATTTGCAGGCTCATAAATTACATTTTTTATGTTGTAGGCCATTGTCATTACACACACACATTACTAGCACCACCTACTTGCATTTTCAGCTGCACAATGTTGCAAGCATGCTACTAGTAAATGACAAGTATTGTTGTTACAGTATTTTGCATGGCAGTATATGACCTTTACATTTGACAGTTGTTTTGGATTTCTACTTGCCCAGTTTATTCATCTCTTTCATGAAAACCTGACTTTCTTATTTGTGTCAATTACAGGCCAATGTAAGCTGTGCCAGAGACCTGCCAATGTTGCTGCAATTACTTGGTCATCAGTAGAAGTCAGTCAAAGCCATGAATTTATTTCATGCCCTATTAAAGGAATAGTTCACCTAAAAATGAAAATGATAATTTTCGTGGTCATTTTTTTGGTGCACTAAAGAACAAGTTCCAAGACACTTTAGTTGTTTTAGAGAAACTAGACATGGACCTGTGCCAGTAAACTCGCTGTCTTCTGTGTAAATACAAACTTCACCAGTGTTTCAATTGACATGAGGGTGAGAAGATGAATGGTGAATTTTCATTTCGGGGTATTCCTTTAAGATGGGTTATAGCAAACCGTTTACAGTAACACAAGATCCCTCACTAAAAACCCCATATGGTAGAGCAGATTTAATAATCACAGTCTCATTACTGCACAAACTTTTTATTTCATGTATACGCGATAGGTGATCTACAACCTGCTTTTGTGGGAAGGAAAAAAAAACAACTTACAGGGATACCATCATAATCAGATTAGTGGAAAGAATGAGAATGTGTGTGTACAAATCTGGACTTCAGAGTTCTTCTTTGACAATCTTTTTCATAAAATATATCAATATACTGAAGTCACAGTTCAGTTAGATGCACATTATCAGGTTCATGGCTCAGTACAGGACAGTACTGTAGTATTCACTGTAGTCCATTTGAGACCAAACCCCTATAAAAAAAAAAAGCCTGAGCAAAATGAATGTTTTAAAATATGCAGAGCTTGGAAACAAATTCACTTGGAAAACCATTTTACAGGAGACAAGAGAGCACTCACCAGTCCCAACCAGTTAAACTATAAGCTAATTTCTGAATGTCATCTCAGATTTCACTTTGAACCTGTTGTGATTTGTACAAAATATATATACAGTATAAATATATTTTTTCTTGTCTTGATAATTAAGAATATGGCCCAGTAAAATGTAGGGAGAATCAGAGTTTTGTTGTCTTTCTTTTGCTGAGTTTAAATCCACAAATCAGAACACAGGGTGCTGTGCACATGGATGTACAAAAGCAATAAGATTAACTGTAGGTATGCGAAGTGCTACACCTACAAATATCCATCCCTTAATGTCATATTTATTTTTTGAAAGTTCATTTTCGCCCCAAGCATGTCTCAAAAGACTTAACAAAAAATGAACCTACCTATAAACTCCTCAGAAGCCCCTGTTCTTACCACATGCACAAGTCTTAATGTCCGGTAAACATAGGTGCAGTATAGGAACATAAACCTAAAGCCCAGCCTGTAAGTGATGGTGACTTCTGAAGAGGCTGCAGTGGCCACTATACCAGCATACCACCATGGGGTGTTATACAGGCCTCTTTTGTCTCTCTGGAAAATGTCAAGGCGTAATTGATATTTCTCACTGGGCCCTTTATCTTTGTGCCATGTTTCAGGTTCTATGATCTGGGTTCATGCTGACCTTTACCAGTGCACTCCTTTCTCTCTCTCTCTTTTTTGGGCCTTACTGAAAATAGCTCAACAGGATTTCAATGGGGTGTCTTTCATTTGAGACAATCTTCTCTTCCTATCCTAGCCAGCCTCTTTGACGTTGGCTATTTATTTTGAGACTCAACTTTTCAGCATGTTTTGCGGTCTGAGATTTACGCCAGATGCTTTGTTCACTGAGGTCAGAAAAAAAAAATCTTGTTCTTCAGCAGTGACTAAGGATCTCCAGTGCAGCTGTCCTTGGCAGTTAACTCAAATTGAGGTAAATGTGCTAAATATTAGATTTCTTTTCTAGTGTGAAGCTAAAATGGGATTAAATCAATTTTTTATTATTTTAATTGGATGTTAGACCGTTTGATTCTTTCTTGCTCTATTGGAGCAACATCATTGTCGCAGAAACAATCGAAGCCTACTGGTGTCCTTAAAAGTCATTTTCTCACCAAATCATCTCTTCACCTCCCAACCTCACCTGTCACATCTTTATTTTTGGGTTGTTCTTTCCTCATGGCTCCCACAGCAATGCTGTTAAAAAGTATTTGTGATATCTACCTAAAACAGTCTCAACAGATGCCAGTTTGTGGGGAAAAATGTAAGCCACTGACAGTTTGAGACATGGCGACTCATGTTTGTTTTGAATGGAACAGCTATCAGCATTAAAGGCTGTGATGGGCTTCTACCCACAAAAAGAGACTGAGCAAAATCTGAAAGCAAAATTGACCTCAAACCACTATTTCATGTATTTGAGCATTTTGTGGCATGACTGAAAAAACTTCAAGCTTCCTAATCTACAAACAAGCACAGCATGGTTCTCTCAATGATAGATAACTAATATATAGATAATAAATAACTTCTCAGGAGCATATTTTAGGTATAAATTGTAAACACATGGAGTCATTAGGTACATCAACATAAAGTCAGAAGTTGTTTTGGGAGGGATAAAGTCAATAATGAGGACACTGTATATTTGCATTGCAGGGAAGGTTGGTCATGGGCCAGCAAAGAAGGGAGTAACTTTTTGGGCCAATCGACGTCAAGACGGCGTGGCAGTGGGTGGGGTTCAGCACAAACAAGGCCATAGGTTCCAAACACATCCACGTAACATTACAAAACCCGGTGGTGAGGTTGATTAGGCATCAAGGTGGCACTGACCTCTTTTCCATGCCATTGTCCAAAAAACGCGGGTGCTATGACGACAGCATTGCCGAAAAGGGCGTGGCTTAGCTCAAACTGTGCCAACTGCAACCTTAATGAGCGTCTGTACTTTCTGAAAGCCTTTTGTTTTGCATAACTACCTGGCAAAGGACTAGGAATTAAAATTGTTTGAGCATTGATCACATTGCGATTATGAAAGCGTAAGCAGCAAAGCGATAGTTTCAACATGCATAGCGTATTGCTCCAGGTGGTTATTGGGTAACAAGTGGCTGTGATCTTGAACTTCAGTTGCCACTCTAGACATTGCTAGAGTGGCAATGTCTAGAGTGTATTATATATCCTGGTTTGTTAGATTCTCACGATTGTGACTGGTCATGTAAGCATGCATGCAAGCATTTGAGTTGAACATTGTGGGACCAACATGCAAACGTCACACAGCTCCACTGTGTGACGTTTGAATGATCAGCCACGCCACTCAGAAGCCACAGAAAACAATGGGAATTATGCTGCTGCTGCCTCCACTGCTTGCCAATGTGATTGCCACCTTAGTGTGTGTTTTGAATGCTTTCTGTGTTAGATGGTGATGGTACCTCCAGTTTCTGTCCCTCTCCATGAGCTCCAGTTAGAAAAATATGTTGCATTGGGTGGAGAGAGCAGTAGTGAAGTTTAGGGTAAAGTGCATTGTATACTTTAATAAAAATAATGTCTCTGCAAGTAAACTGGCACTATTTGACACATATTTTCGATTGAAAAGGGTCTCATTGTAGGTGTCATGTACCTGCCCAAGAATCTCAACTTTGGATGAAGTCTGTGAGTTCACACACTCTGATTGGTTGATCATAGGGGGGTACCTTCTTAGAGGAATTAAACAACAAACACATAAATGTAGAAGTATTAAAGCTCAGAGTAAATGCTACCATATTCTTTACATTTGCGCATTACAGTATGTTTACGTCAAGTCCGACTATAAAATACACATGACACATACACATACACATTGCCGTGACCAAAACATAGGTTTTGGTCACGGCAGATACACATGCCCATTCATCGGCCCAACCATAACAACCGTAACTTTCCACTTTGCTTTATCAACATAAAACTTATTTCTAATCATCTAACTGGAGGAGACCAGGCTCCTTTATCCCTTGGTTACGATAACGATAGCCCCTTTCCCAAAGCTTTTGGCCAACAGCTGAAGATATGCTCCAGTGTTCCCCTGCCTGACCCGTTGAGAGAACATGAGGATGAATCCACGTTGGATGGTCTGAGTAGGACACCAAAGCCTGAATGAAACATAAGCATAAACTAAGGTTTGGCTACTGAGACCTTGGACCTAAACATCTTGCTTTCCACTGCCTGCTGCTGCATTCAAACCAGCTGACTGACGCTCAGTTCTCCTGCCACTCTTCACACCCTCTGCACCAGTCAGTGTTATCCATTTGACTTTTATAGCAACTTGTTGGAAAGCTACAATGTCTTACCCTTCCAGATGCCACTGGTCCCACCAGCACGGTGATGCAACCTGCTGAACTCCATCTTGTGCCCTCTAGTTCCTCCCCATCCTCACCTTTAGGCCCACCAGAGATACTTTAGCATCCCTGGATTTCTTTTCCTCAGCTTCAGTTTAGTCCCTAATATTCCTCTCAAAGCCCTCAATGGTAGATAGTGCAACTTATGAATGCAAGGTTCAGGAAGAAGACTGATGGTGATTGTGGAAAATGAGGAGAGATCTAGAGATTAATGAAAATATTGTTCGGTAAAGTGCACACCATTTTTTTGTGACATTGTGCATTGAAATCTGTTATATTTCAAACTGGTGTTGAAATCCCAAGTATCAGGAAGCTGGGTGTGTTTGATCTGTGTGAGAGAAAGAATCAAAGAATGAACCATTACCCCCACAAAAAGGCAGTCCCACACCAGTGACAAGAGGGTCTAGGGATTAAAACCCTGGACATAACGGCTTGTACGTTCAAGCCCTTGGCATGGTAGAGATAAAAAGTCAGCTGGAGAATGTGAAGAATGACACCTT